>CM035158.1:119683942-119892535 GCA_020205615.1 Panax quinquefolius
AAGACTTAACGATGGTGAGGAGGTACCTATCAAGATCTCGGATAGGAAGGAGCACGTCCTACGCCAAGAAAGCGTCATACCACAAGTTAAAGTTTCAGTGGAGGAATCATGCTATAGAGGAAATGACCCGGGAATGGAAACGGAAATGAAAGCGTAGGTATCCTCACCTTTCAAACACCAGTACGTACGCCAATTTCGAGGACTTAAATTTCATAAGCATAAGGGAGGTCAGAAGACCAAAATTTTTTTTAAATAAAAGGAATTTCCTTTATTTATTATTTTGAAATAGTAAGGGTTGATTTGATTAATGTGGATAGTTATGGGTTAAATACGCAAATATTTCCAAAATAAGCAAGTGGTTATAAAATATTCATTTTTGTTCTGGAATATTCGTTTGGTCGTGGGAATATTCAGTATCGCTTGGGAATATTCGTACGACTGACAAATGCATGAACGTGGGCCCCATAAAGGAAAGCGATTGGATGAAGAAAACGACAAATATAAGTTGTTAAAAATAATTAACGTAGTTGTTATCAAGTTAAGATCGCTGAATACCTTTGGTTAAAATACAAAGAATACGCGCTGTTCGCATAAAGAAGACACCAGATTCACAAGATTGTCAATTATCGATCCTTACGTAGCATAAGGCATTACTCAATAATTTTCACAGTAGCTATCGCTCAATATTTTATTTTATCGATTCAATAATCATTGCGTTGATATTTTATATTATTGTTGTTCAATCAATAATCACCGCATTATTATCTCCATTATCGATCAATAATTCATATTATTTAAATAATATTATTAGATAGATTATTGGCAATGTCTAGAAAGTTCTGGCAAGGAGAGGTTTGGTCACCTAATCAAGCTACCAAGAAGTGAGAAATCCTTATCTGAAAGCCCCCTTTCCGGGAACTACCGTCATGTAATAATCAGGATTCTGTAATATTATTTGTGAATAATTAATTATCGATTCATATGATAAAGAAATATTTATTTTATGTGATATAAATGATGGATTTATTTATGTGGTTATAAATGAAGAAATTATTGTTGAGGTGTTTTATCAAGATTTTATCTGGATTGAGGTGTTAAAAATCAAATCGTGGGGTTTTGAGATATATAATGGGGATTATAATTTTTAATCCGACCGCTGATTGTGGGTAATTTTTGGGTATGTTATACATACATAAGTTGAGTATATGTCCACAAATTTTGAACCGTTAAAATGCACGAATGATTTGTTGTGAATTTTAAGAGGTGTCGGATTCAAAAAATTAGGTTTATAATTGATTTTGGTGGAAAATTCTAGAATTGAGGGGGCCCCACTTGTGGTTGGTGAAGAAATGTGCTGAATTTTATTTCAAATGTGGTGGCATAATAGCAGGTAAAAAGCCATCGTGTGAAGCAAGTCCCTGCTTTTACGGCTAACATTTTCCTATAAATAGAGGGCTAAGTTAAATTGAAAATCACACCGTAAACAAAGTTTTCTTTCTCTCTATATTATCGAGCGTATTTTGTGAGTATTTAGATACTTCTGAGAGTCATTGCTTAGTATAAGTTTCATTCAAAGATCACTTCCGACCTTTCCTTCCGGCACCGATTCTTCGAGGTAAGTGGATGTTATTTTCTTTTCGATGATATTATTTCTTCAATATCATTATGAAATATCGGTTGAACTTTTATCAAATTTGGAACTTTTTCATGCTCTGGGTTACTTATTCACGAGTTACTATTCACGAAGTTACTATTCATGAGTTACTATTCACGAGTTACTATTCACGAAGTACTATTCACGTTGCGTGAAAATGTTTTTTGTGGAATTTCTATCTTTTGGCTTCTGAGTTACTATTCACGATACTTAAGACTATTCACGATACTAAGACTATTCACGATACCAGCACTATTCATCGAAAAATAAAATTTCTTCTTTTCGTCTAAAACATCTATTTTGGATACTAAATTTGATCAGATCCATGTTTCTGATCATTCTCGAATTTTACACCACCGCGATTATTTTTGGGGTATTGTTGAATATGGATAAAACAAAGTACTCTAATCCTTAATCCTTAATCCTCATATTTTGTTTCAATCGGATTCGTTTCTTAAAAATATTTTTCATCATCCTCGCCTTAAATGATGATATTATTGAATATCTTCGCCCAGAGTGCAAAGATGAATGATTTCAAGAATATCTTCGCCTGTAGAAGTGCAAAGATGAACAGTGTTTAAATGAACACGACTAATCGATGAATATCTTTGGCCCAGAAGTGCAAAGATGAAACAGTGTGTCGAGATTTAATATGATCGATCGATGAATATCTTTCGCCCAGTAGTGCAAAGATAAATGTTTGATTTGAGATGAATATCGATTGATGTTACAGGATAAAATTTTGATGATGGATCTGTTAAATTCATAGATTATAGAGATTTCATTCTCTACGTAACTCTTCTATGAATTATTATTTCACCATGAATATTGATTGAAAATTTGTCATTTCATCAGATTCTATTAAATTTTTCTTCGTTGAAGACTAACGATAATTTGTTGTATATTATCTTAGTCATAATATTCTTTATCGAAGCTAGTTGAGCTCACCCTTTCCTTTTGTTCCATTCTTCTCGGGAGGCGAGAATATAGCGAATACGAGCCTGGGGTAAAATGGAATGAAGGTTTTAGAAAGGATTGTTTAGTAGTCCTCACCATTTTGTAAATTAATGTATCAATAAATGTGATGAGGATTTATGTGGAGTATAAATATCGCCTGTAAGATAATATTTGTATTTAAACTCACAGCTTTTCGTTGTAATAATAAAGTCAGTTGTTTCGTATCATGTATTGACAACTCGTAATGGGTGATGTATACCTATTTTGGGGGCGCTACACGTTATCTATCATCACGCATTTTACATCCACCGAGCCTACTTCATACGCGATTACTAATGCCCCTTCACGCGGCTTCGATGGGGTTCAAGGATAATCCGCATCCGTAAATGATACGGCGGTTCTCGAAAAAGGTCTCGCAATCTTCGTGGTAAAGATCTCGCACCGATACGACCGAATCAAGATAAGCCCTTCTCTTCTTCCCTACTAACTTCCCAATGCACCCACCAGCTATTACATCAACGACTTGCCTTGGTGGTGGTATCGGAGCATTTTGAATGGTGGTACTTGAACCGCTTCAATCAGTGACGATTGATAATCACGACCTCAAGCGGTCCTTCTCACCACATACCTAATCGCCAAGCCGCTTTTAATCTTGCTTCCACAAAATCCTTTAGATTACAACACCTTCATTAGTGTCACGACCAAAGCAATTGATGATAACCACAATATTTACGAGGGTTGCCATGTCCCGTCCTCAGTAATTATCACGAGGTGGCTCAAAGAAAGGTCGGTTTTTAATCTGATCCAAAATTATCGACCTTTCCGTATTCAATTGGGTGAAGACTTTATTAACCTTCGGGTGAGTAAACAAAGCGCGCGAACGCCGCATTGCCACCACGAGTTATCGTATTTCTTCAACTACCTTCCGCCTCGTCATAGATTTCCCACTCTTCTCCTCGATCAACATCGGCCTTGGGAACCTCTACCTCCTTTAATCGCTGTAAGGATTTTTCAGATCATTCATAGCCTCTCTACATAATAATATAGCCTTCATCAAAGGCTTCACAGCTTTTCTTGATGATGAAACATCAACTTTTTACCAATTTCTCCGATTTAACCAGATCTAGCCCATTCTCGAACAAACCAACAAATTGAGATCATTAAGATCGGATACCGACCGACCGCTTCCCTAAACCTCTTTACATATCGGCCTAAAGATTCATCGGTGAACTCACGGACTGTGCTAAAGAGCTCAGAAGCTTTTCCCTTCTTCGGTTGCTTCCAAAACGTAATGGAACTTATCACAAAGCTTCTACCCACGAGGAAATCGAATCCGATGGTAAAGTCCCCATCCATTGTCTTGCATCTTTTCTCAACGTCATGGACAAAAGTGTGACACTCACAAAGATCAAAGGAAGTCATAAGAATCCATTAATGGCCAAACGCTCGACTATGGTCATAAGGATCTCCTAACCCATCATAGCTTTTCCATACGAGGCAACTTTTTGGTAATATCCGCCTTCTCCTCGAGAATATCGGAGAAAAAGGGGACACCTTCTTTCCAGAGTGTCCTTCACCGTTGAACCTCAACAAACTATTTTTGAAGTTCTTTCAACTCCTTTACCGTAAAATCAACACCTTCGTCGCGATGAGATTTCCTTCTCTTGAGTGACGTTAGGCCTTGAATGGATCGACCTCTACCCGCCAAACCACCGCCTCTTATGGGACTTCTTGATCTGCTAGGTGTATAATCTCGCCCTCATGATGTGAACGATTGGTAGTAGTACTCCTTCGGGTTTCGCACAATTTCTCGACCGCTTCTTCGCTCTTTCATCGTCGCGATGCAAAGGATCCGACGACCAATGCGCTTTCTTCGAGGCCAAGGGGTGTTCTCGCTTCTTCGATCTCCTCCCATCGCGAGAACGATCCTCGGCACATACGATAGAATGTTCCGCCTCCTTACCTTCCGACGGTATCTCCTTATGCCTACTTCGCCTTTTTCGGAATGAATATGGCTAGATGCTTCATTCCTCAACTCATCCACCAAGCATCTGTTTCGGCTATATCTTCCTTTGTTTTAACAGAACCTCCAAAGCCTTATCTCGCTTGGCTCGCCATCCTCGCCAACTTGGCGCCTGCCTTCTTGACCACTTCACGATGAGTCCCGGCCTGGTGAGCCTTCTACTCCCCCCTCGATCGATCACGCCTTTATCGCCGTTGAAAACCAACTTCCGTCTGCCCACCGTGAATCTTCTGGACGAAGTTCTCCTGAAGTCAGGTTTAGAAGCCGTGCTTTCGGAGCACTTTTAGAAGGACCCAGACGGTCCTTTATCGAGATACGAGGCGTTGATGAACTAATGTACCATCGCCCCGCCCTTCCTGTACCATCTCTACTCCTCGCTTCTCTCAAATAAGTTAAACAATTGTGATTGAAAAAGCCCTCCTTCTAGCGCCAATGTTAACGCCAAGATCTTCTCGCCACGTCCCAATCACTTAAGACGCCGATCGATCCCGCAGACAAGAAACACGATAAACACCACAAGCTTCGACGCATGGTTGGGTTGGGGATAAATTTCGAGCGTGAGAGTCAAGATATGTGTTCACAAGTTAAAACAATGGAGGAATATAATGTCTAGTGTCTTTGAGAGAGAAAAATAATTCTTCGTATATGTGATTATGAATGAAGAATCAGTATGAGAACGCATCTTTTGTGAAGACTTCCTTGCTAAGTTATACTTTCTTTCTTCGGATTATCGCTGCACCCACTACTACCCTCGACACACCCCTTTTATCTCGATGGGTTCGCCGATCGTACGTAGTTTATCCATCGCTTTTTGGTCATCATGCTTCCACCGCTTACCGATTATAATCCCATCCACATTAATGCATGGCGGTGTTCTACCAACCAACCGTCGTGCTTTTCATCATTGCAGTCAAAATGATAGATATTAAAATATCCAAAGGATCAACCCATTGGATCGACTTGGCCTTATAAGTCAAAAAGAAAATACTAAGATAATCTGCCAAAAGACTTCCACTGGTTCAATAATAAAGCCTAAAATAGATTAATTAAAGAATAAAGTTCTAATACATCCTACCGGTAAATAATATCATGATCCAACAATATATATATATATATATATAGGCTAGGCTTGTAATCAGAATATTTCAGCATCAATGCATGATAGGCACAGCAAGTTCGCAATAAATAAAAATGTCAGGACATATTTGTTTAAATCATTTTACTACTCAATCTCATAAAATTGTTTGATCCGAAAGAAAATCTTCTATAACTTTGCGCATGAGGTTGATTTGGTCCGTTACTTGAACTACAAGTAAGCCAAATAATTCTATATATCAGAGTGAGAGAGCGAGAAATTAAGAGAGATTGCATGTGTACATGCGTATGATGAATCAATATATATATACACACCTATATTATCATTTCTTTAAAGTTGTTTAACCAATTAATTAAGTAGATGTATAAATTATGAAATTATTATTCAAACTCACCTAAAGTTCTTGTATTATTATATATTCAAACTCACCCAAATACATCTTTCCCGATCTTCTTATTCTTAAAACAGTATTCGTCATGGCGGAAGGAATTACATCTTGTAGGGCTCGTCGTTAACTTTCGATTTAATATATTATGAGTCCCGTAATTTTAAACGGATCAAAAATTATGATAAAAATAGTGTTAAGGACTTTGAGTTTTTTTGTTTCCCTTCCTAAGCCGCTCTTGGACTGAGTTTTTTTCTTGACCTTCCTTTGCGCACCCCGTGGGTTGGTCCATTCGTAGCCAACATTGCGAAGCAAAACTTTTTACTGATCTGATGGTCAATTAATAATGAAAGAATTTTGTTGTCCAATTATCAATTACTCCTTCCGTCCCTTAATATAAGACGTTTTAAAAGATATTTTTTTGTCCCTTAATATATGACGTTTTAAAATTACAAGTAAGCATTAATTGCATAGTTTCCAATATTACCCTAAGTATTAAATATAATTTTGATTTTTTTGCCCAATAAATAACAATCTCTTTTTTAATACAAGGACAATATAAACATTTGATATCGATATTATATTTAATGCTATATAATTATTTTCTTAATACTTGTGCACAACTCTAAAAAGTCTTATATCAAGGGAGTATTACCTCCATTCCATAATTTTATCATTAATTAAGAAACTCATTTAAGAACTAAAATTTGTAGGAAATTTCATCACTACCCCTTTATGAAAAATTAAAAACTATTAATACAAGAGAAAATTTATTGGACAATAAAAAAGTTAGGGGTATAATATAAGAAAATAAATAATTTATTCTCCTAAAAAGTTATAAATGACAAATAAATTATAATAAATTTTTTCATTTAAAAAGACGGTATATAATTATTTATTATGAATTTTAGTGTCATTAATTGTTGTGATAAATTTTGTTGTCTCGAATAAAATATGTGTTGCTAAAATAGAAGGAATATCTAATATTACGTGGTCGCCCGCTCCTTCTTTTTAAGTTTTTCCTCGTTGACGTTGGTATGCTCCTGCCAAGGCCAGCAACAGGCGCCTCCATCTTCCGAACCATCAGCACCAGTATTCTTCCTTCTTCCCACATCGCTTCTGAATCCACTCCTTTTCTCGACGAGCTGCGCGTTCTTTGCACGCGCGGCCATCTCACAGAAGCCTTATCTCTCTTCTACACCCTCCCATTACCTCATCCCCAGCAAATCTATGCCACTCTCTTTCATGCCTGCGCCAAGCACGGTTGCCTTCAGCAAGGCGAAGCTCTGCACCACCACATGCTTACCCAAAACCCCAATTGCGCGCCTGATCTTTACACAACTAACCATCTCATCAATATGTATGCAAAGTGTGGTAGCTTGGAGTATGCCCGTAAACTGTTCGACGAAATGCCTCACAGAAACATTGTTTCTTGGACTGCTGTGATTTCGGGTTATGCTCAACAAAGTAGAGCTGATGAGTGTTTTAGTTTATTGTCGGAGATGTTATATCACTGGCGTCCTACTGAATTTGCATATGCAAGTGTACTTACAGTGTGCGATGGTGATCGTGGCGGGCAGGTACATGCACTTGCCTTGAAAACCTCTTTTGATGTTTATGTTTATGTTTATGTTGCAAATGCTCTCATTACAATGTACTGGAAGAATTTTCCTAACGGTGATGATGGCCATAACCATGAGGCTTGGACTACTTTTAATTGCATGCAGTTAAGAAATCTCATTACTTGGAATTCGATGATTGCAGGTTTTCAAAATAGTGGACAGTGGGCCAAAGCTTTGAAATTTCTATCCCTGATGCGACGTAATGGCATTGGGTTTGATCGTGCTACGCTTCTCGGTGTGATTGCTTCCTTGTGGGGTGGAAATGACAATGATGTTAATTTGGGGTTGAGGTGTTGTTTTCAAGTTCACTGTTTAACAATAAAAACTGGATTTATCTCCGAAATAGGAGTAGCAACTGCGTTAACAAAAGCTTACTCAAATCTTGGAGGAGAGGTTGCTGAGTGTTACAATCTTTTTCTGGATACAACTGGTCAGCGAGATGTTGTTTCTTGGACTGGAATCATAACAACATTTTCTGAACAGAATCCAGAGGAAGCCCTCTTTCTTTTTCGACAGTTTTGTCAGGAGGGCTTTACTCCAGACCGTTATACATACTCTATTGTGTTGAAGGCTTGTGCAGGGCTTGTTACTGAGCGACATGCCTCAGCTGTCCATTCACAAGTAATTAAAGCAGGGTTTGAAGAAGACACTGTGTTGGCAAATTCCTTAATCCATGCGTATGCAAGAACTGGATCAATTACAAGGTCCAAGAAAGTTTTTGATGAGATGGGGCATCGGGACATGGTTTCTTGGAATTCAATGTTGAAGGCTTATGGCTTGCATGGACAAGCTAAGGAAGCATTGTGCACCTTTGCTCAAATGAATGCCCAACCTGATGAGACCACCTTTGTGGCTCTCCTCTCGGCTTGCAGTCATGCTGGTATGGTAAATGAGGGTACCAAGATTTTTGATACAATGGTTGAAAATTATGGTATTGTTCCTCGACTCGATCACTTTGCCTGTATGGTTGATATTCTTGGACGGGCTGGGCGAATTCTCGATGCTGAGAAGCTTATAAATGAAATGCCTATGGAACCAGATCCTGTTGTGTGGAGCACCTTGCTTGCAGCATGTAGAAAACATGGTGAAACCAAGCTGGCCAACTTGGCTGCCACAAAACTTATGGAGTTGGATCCAAAAAAATCACTAGGGTATGTTTTAATGTCCAACATTTACTGCTCAGCCGGTAGCTTCAATGAAGCCGGACTTATAAGAAAGGAGATGAAATGGCTGGGAGTGAGAAAGGAACCTGGTTTGAGCTGGACTGAAATTGGGAATCGGGTGCATGAGTTTGCCTCTGGAGGTCTAAGACACCCACAGGCAGAGGCCATTCGCAACAATCTTGAAGAGCTAGTCAAGCGCTTAAAAGGTGTGGGTTATGTTCCTGAAACTAGTTTGGCCCTGCATGATGTAGAAGAAGAGCACAAAGCAGAGCAATTGTATTATCACAGTGAGAAGCTGGCTTTGGTGTTTGCCTTGATGACTACTGGTGGTTTTCATCACAGTGGGGGTGTTATTAGGATTATCAAGAACATCCGAATTTGTGCAGACTGTCATAACTTCATGAAATTTACGTCAGGGCTAATTCAGATGGAGATTGTTGTGAGGGACTCGAACCGTTTCCATCACTTTAGAAAGAGGGTATGCTCTTGTAATGATTATTGGTAACATGGGAGAATATCTGGTCATTCCTTAAAGAGGGCAGTTGCTCCTTTGAATTAAGGTTTTTTATTTTAACAAATGTAATATTTTATGCCATTTTTATTGGTAGAAAATGGGTTTACAGTGTCTTAGTACAGTCACACAGAGGTTAACCTTAATGCCACAAGTGTTTTGAATCAGATATTATTGCAGATGTTTCATGTTTCGATCTACATCTCATGCAAAAATCATAAACTTCTTATCCTAGTTTTAATGCATTTAAAAAAAAAATAAAAAAAAATGGAACTACTACAACAAAAAATAGAAAAAAGAAACCCAAAATAAATTGAACTCGTATGATATAAACTAGAATCCCCTCAAGGCTCAAGTACTATACTGTGCTTTGTAGTCCATCCATAGATCATCCACATTCTTCCCAAGAAGCTGCACAAAATAGTCATCACTAAAACTATCTTTCATCAACCAATTAAATGCAGCTGCAAATCCATCCTGTAAACCATTGCAATGCTCAAGAAAATAAGCAGTAACCGTACGTCCCATCTGCTGTTATAACACCCAATGCGATTGCGCCCAGGCCCAGCCGGCCTTCAACCTCACCTAGTCCGCTATGCCTTCCATGGGGCTTCTCCATTTCCATGCCATTGCCAAACAAACATGCGTCGTTCCATGATATAATATTCCAATCATTTCAATCCGAACATCCCCAACAAAACTTGCTATATATTCTCAACTTGCATGAATTTTATTAGTCTCTCTCTGTAGACAGTTCCCCCATTGTAGCTTTCTTGGTAAATGTTTCTTTGGCCTTCATTTGTTGGAGAATTTGAGCCCTATGGAACTCCGATTTCGTTATCGAATCGGGTTCCACCAGGTGTGCCTATGGGCTATGGCATTGTTCAACACTTGGTATTGAACAGCTTGAATTGGGCAAAGAGAAGCCATGAGAAGGAGAAAAGTGAACAAGAAAATGTACGTCCTCAGTTACAAATATTTTCTTTTTTAGTTAGTTCTGAAATTAGAGAAATATTTTTTAATTTTAAATTCCAAACATGTTATTACTTATATTTTACTAGATAAATTAATGCTATATGTTTGTCGCATCGCAACTTATAATTTATTTTAAAACATAAGCCGAAAAGGTATTGTTTGTTATAACTTGGTGTAAATAAATACACTATACTTGGCAAAATGTATTTCACCATTATACTTGACAAGTTTTTACTTAATACACTATTGAATTTTTAATTTTTCAAATTACTTCACCTAATTAATTATTATTTTACAATTAAGTTATTCCGTTAAAAAATTCTGACAGACGTTAAAATATTGTTTATGTGACGCTGACGTACTAAAATAAAATATTGCTTATGTGGTAAAAAAATTAAAAACAGATTTTAAAAATAAAATAATACTCATTTTAAAGTTTTAAAAATAACAAAACATAATAAAATAAAACAGATTTTTTTAAAACAGATTTTTTTTAAAACAGATTTTTTAAAAACTAAACTTTTTAAAAAACAGAATTTTTTAAAAACAGAATTTTTTTAAAAACAGATTTAAAAAAAAATAAATTTGTTTTTAAAAAACACACTTTGGGGGAAAAAATAAAATTAAACAACTACATAATTTTAACTAATTCATTTATATAAAAAAAAACGAAGATTGAAGATAATTTCCAACAAAAGTGTTCCTTCTGTTCTATAACAGTATCAATTGCTATTATATATTAATAATTTATGGGTTTAATTTAATGAATTTATATAAGAATGCATGTTAATTTTTGTTCCTTTTGTAAGAACATCACTTTGCATATGTAATTTAGTATTTATTGCAAGTGTAATACTCCTTCCCTTCCTAAAACATGTCGTTTTAGAAGAAAAAATTTATTTCAAAATATTTATCGTTTACAATTTTCGAGCAGAATAAATTATTTACTTTCCTATATTACCTTTACCTTCTCTCATTGTTTCAAGAAATTCTCTTCCTTGTATTAATAATTTTCAATTTCCCATAAAGGGGTAGTGAAGGAATTTCAAACAAATTTTAATTGTTAAATGATAGTATTAAATGACTTTCTTAATTCATGTGCCAAAACCTTAAACGACAATATTTTAGAAACGAAGGGAGTATTTCTTTGTTAAATGTGCACCTTTTAACAAAAATTTTAGAATGACTCCACAAACAAACATGTTGAATCACCTCTTTATTTAAAACGTTAATATTTAAATTAAAACCCTACTATACTTATTAACTTGTCTTGTTCTTAAATTTTTTTAATACATGCAAAATCATGTGAAATAACCCAACAAATGAATATTCGACAATATACCCTCATGTGAACTCATTAAAAATATAAAATCTTTGAATAATTTGAGTGTTGACAAGATACTAATCTCCCACGGCACCAAATAATTAATGCTAGCTTAATACTCGGGCAATCTAATTAGCATGCCTTAACTCATGCTCTATTCCTTCCAAAAGTAAAAATAAATTTTAAGAGTATTTTTAATGTTTTTAAATATATCCCTAATATTTTCTAAAAAAGTGTTATTGTATATAATGGCATGATTATATTAAATCTATCTAGAATATACATTCACACGCGCACACAAAAAAAACAAAATAAAGAATAATATATTTTTGAAATAAAATATATATATATATACCAACCGTATATGTATGTAAGTAACGTATGTATCTTAAAATAACGGGCACAATCTACATAAGTGCAATTAACAAATCATAGATTGTGCCATCATTTAATGAAATATATTACTACCATAATCCTCATGCAAATTCATTAATATCCTCCTTAAATAATTTCGATTGCCATAATTAAAATAACAACCTCCAACACCACTATAAATCAAGGCCTATATATTCCATGTTCAACACCACCATGCATGGTAGAATCACAACTCATAACAAAATATAGTATTTGTTCTTCTTCTTCTTGTGCAAAACTAATGATCATGGCCAATATTATTTATCTTTTTATGTATTCTCTAATAGCCTTGGCATCTTTCCAAGCTATTTTCGCAGTCGAATATGATGTCTTCAACAATGCACCAAAAACCCCAGGCGGACTCCGTTTCGACCTCCAAATCGGCGTCTCCTACACTAAGCAAATAATGGGAACAATCAACACATTCATCTACAACATCTTCCAGCAAAACTCTCCAGCCGACCGGAGAAAACAAGACGTCGTGACTGTGTTCATACAAGACTACAAAGGCGCAGAAGCAATCACCTCAGGGGCAAATATTAATGTCAGTGCTATTTATATACAAGGCTATCAAGGCAACATAGTGTGGGAGTTCACTTCTCTTCTTTATCATGAAATGACTCACGTTTTTCAATGGATTCCCCCTGGTGTACCAATTGGTTTGATTGAAGGAATTGCTGATTATATGATTTTGAAGTCTAATTATTATCCGCCCGCATTTGCTAAACCGGGTCAGGGTGATAGGTGGGACCAAGGCTATGATTTTACGGCGCGATTTCTTGAATACTGTGATGGTTTAAGAGGAGGGTTTGTGGCAGAACTTAACAAGAGGATGAGAGATTCTTATAGTGATAGTTATTTTGTTGAGGTGTTAGGAAAACCGGTTGATCGGTTGTGGAGTGAATACAAGGATAAGTACAAGGTTAATTAGGCTGATACTTGTACGATATCAAAATATAAAAGCAGAATGATATTTATGTAAAATGCAAACGAAAATATTCAGTCTCAATTTTACTTTATTTATTTTAAAGAAGTTTACACAAGCATATTTTAAATCCCCTGTAACTTAAATTTATATGTAATATGAAAAGAAAAAAAACCCTGCATTTTTTATCCAGAACTTGCCAAGAATTAATGGAATTCCTGGATGGCAGAAACAACTTGAGAAATGGTGTGGAATTTTCGCCTTTCCTTGAGAAGCATCTTGGCAACGTCAAGAGCCAACCGTTCACAATCTGCTCGTTTGCCAGCATCTTTGATCGACTCAAAATCCTCAACATGAGATACCCCAACAATTCTCCTGTGATTACAAGATAATATCACATTGTAACAGCTATCAGGATTAATGGATCAAGAAGAGTAGAACTAGTTAATGTATCACAAGAAAAACTCAAAATGACTTTAACAACTTAAATTATGTTACAAAAATAGTCTGATAGTTCAACTTCCCACCCACCAAACCCCCCGCGGGCCGCCACGGGGATAAATGTGCAAAAGCAAAGGCAAAAAGAAGCTAAAATTAGAACACTTCTCACACAAAAGACTTAACTTAAAATCCTAGATTTCCTCTCAAGACCATAGAACAAAAACTTTTAGAACGATGAACTGTATTCCTGATGACAAAGAAGGTATCTTAGGAACCTACCTTTTGAATCCTATCAATATATAGAGACATCATAGGCAAATAATTATTTTACAAGATGTAAACTTTATGATTGTTTACCAAGATTGCAAAGAAGTGCTATTTGCAACCATGATGCATCCAGGAAAAGTACAAATCAAACTAACAAAGAGAAAACATACTTAAAGAGTTGAAGTTAATAACATAGGGATCCACCATCTTACCTTATAATTTTGGCAGCACCAAATCCAAGAGTGTCATGAAACAAATCTTTCATGTATTTCTGTTTTAAAAGCAGCTGAACCTCCTCATTGTTATAAATTTCTGGAAGATGGGCCTCACCAGAGCTATTCTTGTGGTCATCCCAAAGAGCGGTAAATTTTTTATCAAAGAGATTCCAGGTCTCAGCTATTGTCCTTAATATCCACTCTTTATATGTCTGCAAAACAAAATGATATAAAAATGCGCATATCAACATTTAATGAATTTCCCTGTGATGCGTAAAGCATTTACTAAAATCTAACTCAATTCAATTTCAAAAACCCATAAAAAGGGGGGATTACTACAATTTAATTCAACAACCAAATTGATAATGTAGAAAAGAGTAATATATAATAAATAACACGCAACGAAGTCGTTGCATTACCTTTACCCCCTTTCTTTTCCTTGGAATAACTAAATAGTTCATTGATTTCTTAAAACAAGAGGCTAAAATCAAGTCACGGTCCAAATTTTGTACTTATACAAAGAAGTACTAAGAATTAGATTTCCTAATTTTTCCTCTTGGGACAATAGATTACACAAAATTGTTAGCCCTTTTTGTATTCATAACAACCTACCATGTGAATCGATTAAGCTAAATGGGACCTTTAAACTGTGAGTGAGAATAAATTAATCAAAACAGCAAAGCAAATCTCATTAAACTTGATTAAAAGTATATCATTCGAGCCCAAACGTGGTGTGACCATAATCGCAATGTAGATACAAGAGTCTTGGTTCAATATTATATCTTAGTCAAAGAACTTCAGGTTAATACTGAAGCATGAACTGCAATAAGTAAGGGATATATCTATTGCAAAGGCTATCAATCCTCAAAAGATTCGAACAGCATTAATACCATGACTTGAAAGAAAAAGGTAAACTACTATTTATTATATTATATTATATATGGGCAGAGACAAGCATCCGACTAAGCTTATAATGTGAAAGAACAACAATAATGAGGGTGCGGGAAGTATCATTCATCAACAAATAGAATCTTTGTAGAACAACAAGAACCTAAATAATGATAATATTCAAATGAACAAGAATGGCATACTTTTCGATCATTCCCTTGATCTGCATGTCCATCTTGTGCAAAGTACGCCAGAATCAAGTTTCCTAGGAAGGCTCCAATGTCAAACCCCATTGGCCCATAGAAACAAAATTCTGAATCCATAACTTGAGTTGAATCATGAGTAACCATGACAGAACCAGTATGGAGATCACCATGTATAAGAGCTTGAGCTCTCTCACAGAACCTGGAGCAGACACCAGTAAATAAGGAAGCAATTCCACGTACAAGATTATCATAAATTAAAAGGGGAAGAAACAATTTGAACAAGAAACTTCTACGGTGGAACACAACTTGGATTTCAACTCAGCAACTTCAAGCTTTAAATTATTATCAACCCGAACTGCCTCAGCATCTCTATCAAGATAAGGGGAAGTCCAATGATTATGTTGAGACACTTTGTAAGGGTCAGAAAAAACGACTTGCTCAGTGAGTCTGCACAATTCCACATTTCCACAAAACTTCGCCACTGCAAATTGGTAAATACACAAGTTATTTGTATTCAAAAGCAGCTTGCTATAAGCTTATTCTGATGAAACTTGTTAGAAGCATGAACCTTAGAACAATAGCTCTTCTGAATGTCTCAACACCATGGTCAAGAAGTGTCGGAGACTATTTTCCTTCTCAATTTTCATGTAGTATATAGATGTACATACACCAATGAAATGAGCTAATTTCCAAAGTACAGCTTAAAGCCAGTACTTCAACTTATATAGGGGCGTTTGTGTGTGGACAGTTGTAAACAAATATCAAGAAACTGATAAGTAGTTTACCTGCACTTTTGTGCTCTGTGG
The DNA here is from genome assembly GCA_020205615.1 of Panax quinquefolius. NCBI lineage: Eukaryota > Viridiplantae > Streptophyta > Magnoliopsida > Apiales > Araliaceae > Panax > Panax quinquefolius. Next base: position 119,699,815 of record CM035158.1, read on the forward strand.
TGGTAAGAGAAAGAAGGGATGTGAAGAAAAGAGTCTTAGCCATAAATTCTGATATGTGTTCCGCAAGCAATGGGTACTCGATTCCAGCAATCAACCCTTTCCTTAGGATTATATGTGGAGGCTCCAAGTAACGCATACCAATTAAACTCATACTCCTGTCAAAGTGGTAAACTTTAGGAACATGATTCGGGCATATACGGCCCTGCTCTTTTAGGCCCTCTGCTTCAAAATAAGCACGTTCTTTTGTCATTGGCCATGATTCCCCAATAGAACGTACGTAAGGAAGAGCCTGAAAAGTGATTGACACCAAAACAAGAATTTGGTTTCTCTCGTTAATGCCAGAGAAATAAGTTGTGCAATAACAAATAGGAAGTCCTCCATTGTTCACAAAGAATTGAGACTCATAAAATGCATTATGTGCTACATGCTTTCCACTACTACATTCAGTAATCAAATGTTATACAGATTGCTTATATATATGAACATCAATTTATGTATACATAAATATGATATACATATCTCTATCTCTAGATTTCAAGGTCTAAAAGCAAATGATGTTAATATGTACTATAATAACATCATATTAGAACCTAAATAACTTGAGTTCCAACAACAACAACAAAAACAACAATACCACCTCCCTTAACACTCATTACATTCACATCAATGATAACCAACAATTATAGGCCATACATGAGAGGAGGATTAACTCCTTCCATTCCAAAATCAGAGATATATTTTCTTGTTTTGTCCGCTCCAAAATTAGATATACATTTTTAAGACTATAAAGTAACATAAAGCTTCTACCAATTCACCACTACTACACTAGATAATCTTAGGAATATGGTTGGAAAAACAAAGATTTCCATATAAGTAGTCATTTTACAAATATATGAAATATCTCTCTGACTTTTGAACAGAGGGAGTACATTTCTCTCTATTTTTTAGCTTAAGCTTTTTGGTTATTTAGACAAAATTATAGGGAATGCTCATGCTTTCTTGTCAATTCGTTACAGATCCTCAATCTTCCATTTAAAACTTCTGCTAAAATTAACAACTTAGTTCAACTTTAACATTCAAAAGATAAAAATGCAATCTTCATAACACCCATTAAGTTAAAATCTGGATTAAGCACTATAAAGAACAAATAATCTGCTTATACACATAATTTCATAAACATGGTACTAATTATCAAATGAAAATACAATTAATAAACTAACTAGTAGTAGTTAATTACCTGTTTTATGACGAGGGAACCAGAGGGACTAAGAACAATGAATACGAAATTGAGATTGCCATCGCCGACTTCTTTGATTTGCAAATCGTCAAGCTGATTACCCAGCTGGGAAGAGAGAGAAGGTGTTGCTTTTATGTATTCCACCAACGACTTCTCGTCCAGTGGCCGGAAGCTGTCTGATGACCCCATTCGCGGTGGTTTGCGGTGAAGGTGGGAGTGGGTGGTGGGTTTTATTGGAAACTTGAGCCATGGGTCGCTGATTCAAAAATTCAAAGCTTGGACTTTGGAGGAGAAGAAGAGGGGCAATAGCCAATGGGGCATGAATAATGTTGGACTTTTACTACTGATAGTGAAAGGCGGGGCGGCATGAAGATTTTTTTTTTTTACTAACTATAATTATTTATATAATTATAACTAAAAAATTTATATCATTATTCTTAAAATGAATGAATTTTGTTGATAAATTTATTTAAAAATAAAAACAAATTGACCTACTTTTTTGTTATATTTGTCTTTTTTTAAAAATTTTAAAATCAAATATTTTATACATAATTTTCTATAAATATAAATTTTTCAAATCAAATATTATATTTTTTTAATTTGTTTATTAAATTATTGGTGAATATTCTTAAAAATGATATTCAAAATAATATTCACTAGTCTGCGTATTATATTTATTATATAGTGTGAATTTAAAATTATATCTATCTTTTTTTATTAAAAGTATTTTCTTTAAAATTATTAGACAACATCATAAATTATTCAATATTTGTCCCATTCAACATTTTCCATATATAATAATTAACAATAACATTGTATGAAAAATTCAAAAAAAAAGTTCGAATATATATATATATATATATATTTTTATATAATATAAAATTAAATTACATCTAATATAATTTTCCGTAGTTTTTATCCAATAATTATAAAATATAAATCACGTTCAAAAATATTAAAAAATTTAAAATAAAAATAAAATTAATAGTTTCACATAATTAAATTAATAATTCTAGAAATTTTATTTAGTATTTGATGTGAGGGCGTCGTGGAAATATCAATTTCTAATAAATATCACTCTGTTTTTAAATTTATTATTTTTTTTTTTTGTATGTAAATTTTTATGTTAATTTTAAAATTAATTAATATTAAATAAAAGATTAGATGTTAAAATTTAGGTGTAGGGCAGCTAAATTGAAAATTTGATGTCAAAAGCTATACATAGGTAGTCGAGCGTTGGAATAAAGTCCAAACATGAGCCACAATCAGTGGAACAGATAAAGTAAAAGGCGAAATCCCGAATCCTGTAGCTTTCTGTGTTCCCGCCTTCGCCTTGTCGAATATGGAGAGACCGGCAGCGGTTGCGACGGCGATGGCGTTCAGTATCGTCATCCTCTTTTCCGCCGTCATATCCGCTGATAATTTCACTGGAGAATCAGAAATTCGCTGGAGCCGATCTCCTGTCACTGGTTTATGTGCTCAGCTCATTGAACCTTCTGGTTACCCTTGCTCCGAACACACTGTAATCATTCTCTATAGTATCAGTAAATGTAAATTATGCGTTTGTGATGATAGATTTGATTCAGTATTAATTAATTCCGTAATTAAGTGAGATTTTGTTTGTTTGTTTGTTGCTTGCTGATTCACAGTCCATTGGGATTTCGGAATGCAATTTAAATTACACTATTTTTTGAACTTGAAAAAAGTGAGAAAGAAGAAACGAACATAAAATGAAGAACAACAGTTATCCGTTAAACTTGATTTTAGGTTTTGAAGAAGCTAAACTGTTACATTTGTATTTTTCAAAAAAAAAAAACTTTTTTTTTCCTGGGGAAGAAGTTCTTTACTATTCATTTTCTTTACCCCTCAACCTCGTGCCTTTTCCAGCTTGGGACAGAATTAAGAGTTATTTTCTATTTCATTTCAATATTTATCAGAAGGGTGAAGTTTTGTTGATTTGCATGTTAACTGAAATGAGGAATGTATATTATAATTGCAGACTCAAACAAAAGATGGATACTTGTTGGGTCTTCAACGGGTTTCGTCTAATATTGGAAATTTAAGACAACAAAGGGGTCCTCCTATTCTCCTTCTACATGGACTCTTTATGGTGATGATTCTTTCTTCAGTTTGTAAAATTGAAGATATAAATTATATTAGTTGATGTATATGCCTATTTTCAACACCTCAATTCTTCAGATATTAAATAAGCAATTGTACTAATACCTTGTTTTCGTGTTTATAACTAGTTTTTCTGTTTTTATAAGATGACATTGTTAGATAGGGACTCATTCAAATCTCAGCATATGATTATATTTGAATCTTGGTACTAATATCAATATCATAGTATGCTATAACTTATGATGATTCCATGCTCTTGTCCCAGTAGGCAGTAGTAAGGTCAATATAAAGAAATGTGATGTATGTGGTAATGCTATTTGCTACATTTATTCAAATCAAGTACTAAATTTGGTTTAATTTAGAAAGTGGAATGGTAGCTCTGATTTCTAGTGACCTTCTAGTTGCTGCTCATAATGATTTGTCAAAAAGGAAAGTTCCTGATGTTCTTTGAAGAGATAGAAAATACATTAGTGCTTGCAGCCAAACTAAAGATTGGGGTCGACTTCTGTTTGGGAATGGCAACTGTATGACTAAGCACCGGACTATAGCTTGGATCCACATGAGAGATTTTGTTTTGAAAAGGCAAAAAGGCCATTAGCAACCCTCTGTTGCGGATCAATTAGAAGCGTCTAACTGGGAGTTGTGCAAAAAATTATTAAACGTTAGCACTTTTCAGAAAATAAAACTCCTTTTTGTTTGCCCATTAAGAATTTATTTTAAGTTTTGCTTCTCATCATTTCTTTGCTGGTTCTGTCTCCCTATCCGTGATAGGCGTCGTCGGATCTTTTCTAATATGTGTATTTACACACACACACACACACATAGACATATATATATATATATATATATATATATATATATATATGTTTGTATATTTGTTACTACTGTGGTTTTGCCAGCCTCCTTGTTCAGTTTCTCACTTTCTTGTATACCAATTTACACAGTTAAGATTCTCTTTAAAGTGATTTTGGATATATTTTCCACTGTGGAGGTATATGTTTATTATAGGCAACTTAATAACTCACAACATATATTTGAATGTTGGGAATTAAAATTTAAGCAGGGTGGTGATGCTTGGTTTTTGGATTCCACGGATCAATCATTGGGCTTCATCCTTGCTGATCATGGTTTTGATGTTTGGGTTGGAAATGTCAGAGGGACACATTGGAGTCATGGTCATGTATCTTTGTCAGTGAAAGATAAGGTACATATTTCCAATGCTCTTTTATTTATAGATAAACAATTGTAGTAATTCTCACTATAAAATATTCAAATGTGATTTTTGACATATATAAAAGTACATGAAAATTCTAGTGGGTGAATCAATTTATCACTCCTAAAGGAATCTATCTAGCAATGACATATCTAACAGGAGGCAGCATAGAAAGAAGGTTGAAGTGTTATACATATGCTGAGACAATATCTAGTGAGATTTTTGCAGCCAGATTAAATAAATTGCTCTATATAAACTTTGGCCCATTGAGTTATCAGTTGGGCATGCTGTTCTAATTCTATAAATAGTTATTTAGAAAAGCATTAATATTCCTTTGCATTATGTATTTTTTCTTTGTATTTGGGAATTTAACTATCATATGACTCTTTTGCGTATTTTGAAAGGAATCCTACAAGAGAACTTTTAATTTTATGTTATGTGTGTGCATTTTAGGATTTTTGGGATTGGAGTTGGCAGGAGTTGGCTCTATTTGACCTTGCTGAAATGCTCCATTATGTCAATCATATTACAAACTCCAAAGTATTTGTTGTTGGACATTCACAGGTCTTAGCCTCTTCACAGGTCACCTTACATTTCTGTTATTTACTTGTTTTGTTTCTCTAAGATTTACTTGTTTTCACACTTGCAGGGAACAATTATGTCTTTGGCTGCTTTTACTCAGCCAGATATAGTAAAATCGGTTGCTGCTGCTGCTCTCCTTTGTCCTATATCATATTTGGATCATATCACTGCTCCGTTTGTTCTTAAAATAGTCCGTCTTTATCTCGATGATGTAAGTTTTCTTCTTGAATTGCTGTATGGAAATGGTTTCTGGAAATTTTGATATATTGATTATCTTTTGACAGGTGATGATTGATCTAGGAATTCATCAACTTAACTTTAAGAGGTTTGAAAGATCTCCTTTACCGTTTCCTCATCTGTTTTGTCAGGTTAAAGTAGTTCTTATATTAAAATTGAGGTTTCCTATGTATTCAGTGAATTTGGCACTACCATCATGGATATGATATGTGGCTCAAATGTAGACTGCAATGACTTGCTAACTCCCATCACAGGTTATTCCTTCTCTCCTTCTTCGTCATCTAGGCAGCATCATGCTGGAAGAGCATGATCTTCATAATGTTTTGGTTTTCCTTTTCCATAAATAGTTACTATTTTGATGGCCTGTGCTGTAATATACTGGCAGTTGTGTTTATCCTGTTCATTAATATGTATATACATGGTATATCAGAAATTGAATTTCATCCTTAGTCTGGTACAATATTATGATATGATATGGAATTGTGTCGTGTCTGTTGCCGTAATACTTTGGATGGCCTGCTTTCTCCTACCAAGGCACCTTCTTCCATAAAATTATCAAATGGCATCAAACTTGCAATTTCACCGTCTCATAGAAATTGGCTAGTGACAGTTCATTGTTTTCAGCTTTCTCCCATAGATGGATTCAAAGATACCTGAAATTGAAAGATCAGGAACAGAAATTGCATGATTGCCTGATTTTGCAAAGATATCTGCAGTTGTAGATTGCAGTTAATCTTTTCTGGTTATGTCCTGAGCATGGAATAGTGTACCCAGCTTTAGTAAAAAATCGGCAAATTATTTAGTTCAAGTCCAGGAATTAATTTACTCAACTGGTAGACTCCTCATCTTTTTAGTTGCTACACTTTTCTGCCAACACTGTATCATGGATCTTGGAAGTCGAATGCATAGGAACATTATAGGACTAGTATCTGACACATGAAACACTTGTAAAAGACAATAATAGGTGGGGTGGGGCAGGGCCAGTCACCTCCTAAGTAGCAAGCAATTGCCTCCAAAGCACTTCTGTTTTTTCTATTTCTATAATGAGTAGTTTTTAGCCATTGAAGCTACTTTACAAGTAACGTTAACTAAAAATTATACAAGTTCAATTTATATTTATATATATCTGTACCAAAATAAAGTTAGGCACTCTCGGTCGTTGGTTTTGAGTCGCGTTGCTGATATTTTCCACAATTAACCCTACTAGTCATTAATTAAGGGCTTAACGCTTTATTTCAGTCTAACCCGTTTAACATAACTTACTTAGCAACTCATTACTTTTCAGGTAAGAACTGCTGCTTCAACGATTCTCGGGTGGAATTCTATCTTGATTATGAACCTCATCCATCATCAGTAAAGAATTTGCACCATCTTTTCCAGAGTATGCTCTTTGCACTTTCTTGTATATGATACTGATTCATTAGTTGCAAAACTGCACCCTATTTTCTTACTTTCCATTTTCAAGAAAATCATGCCAGAAATTTTAATTACCCCTTCTAAAAGCTTTGCTAATTGAAGACCGTTTTTGCTTATTTGATTTTCTATATTTACCTTGGTTGTTATCCGAATCTGAAGGCTTCATATATGCTAAAAACACTATGTATCACTGGTTTTAGGTTGCAAGAAATACCATTGTTCAGTTTTCTTTGTGTAGTTATGTTTTGAAGGCATGATTTGATTTTCATTCCACTATATACCCAAGACCTGACCAGCTAGTACCCACCAAGTTCAAGTAGAATATATCACTTCGGATGTATTCTTGGTACTATACCTCCTTCCTTGATCACAACTGACATGAATGCCAGGGAAGTTGTATCTGAGATCATCAATTTTTCAAGTAAACCTCTTGCGTTGATGAAATCTGCTAACTGTTGAGCTGAAACTAGAAGAGTGGGCGTGTCCTGCCTTGGTGGAGGATTAGCTGCTTGTACGGTTCAGATGTTTTGGATGGAAGAAGAAAAGAACGATGTGAAGATGCTATGGAAGTGTGCTATCTTCTCTGTGTTTTGGGGGATTTGGAATGAGGGCAATGCTTGGCTTTTTGGAGATTCTTTTGCTTTGTTGCGAGGACCTTTCCCCTTCTTTATGGGCCTCTCTACCACGTGTTCTTTAATGAGATTGGAGAACTGTCCTCTTTTTAATGTGTTTTCTCTCTCTTTTTCCCCCTTCTTAGTATGGGTGGATTCCTATTTCCTTGTTCCCCTTAATCCTTATACGTGTATTTTCTATTTTCATCTACTAAAATTTCTTCCCTTCCCTTCCCTTGGTCACAAGTAGATGTAGTCGGGCAATAGACTTATTAATTAGCTCCCAGCTCGTTTGAACTTTAAAGCAAGGGCCTAGGATGTGGGCCTGTAACACCAGGATAATATAGCTTTAATTGAATAGGATTGTTCTTTCGCTCCTTCTCTCAGCCTCGTATGCTTGGTGGTTGTTTTCTAATTTTGCCTTTCTATTTGGCAGTGATACGTAAGGGTACCTTTGCAAAGTATGACTATGGAATATGGAGAAACATGAAGCTATATGGCTATACGAAACCCCCAAAGTTTGATCTAAGTCGTATTCCTGCTTCGCTGCCAATGTGGATGGGCGTTGGGGGAAATGATGCCTTAGCAAATGTGAAGGATGTGCAGCACACTGTTGAGGAATTGCAGTCCAAACCAGAAATACTGTATTTGGAGAATTATGGTCACTTGGACTTCCTGACAAGTGTAAATGCAAATAAAGATGTTTTTGATAATTTGATCACATTTTTTAGGTCATTGGGAAATTATAGTAGGACTAGTTAGTAACTGCTGCTTCATTCCTCCTCGGGGCAAATGTCCATATATTGGGTATAGTCTGTATGTTATTATTAATGAAATAACTAGGTCGTTTTGAATCGATACCACATTATATGTACTAGTTTTAGTGACATTAAATTTTGGAGATTAAATAAAATATAAAAAAATTATGAAGGATGAAATTGTATAAAATCAAATATGTAGGGACAAAAGAGGAAGAAAATTTGTGGCACATCCTAAAAAAAACGGTTATTTCTATTGCTCTCCTTTAATAAAGTTGATTGATATTATTGTCGTAACAAAATTATGTTCTCAAAGCAAATAGCTACATTTTACAAAATATTCTTTTTTTTTTTCTTTTTTTTATTTCTTTACCCTTACCGTAATAAAACCCACAGCTCTTCTAGCCATAGTACTAATAAATTTCATTCACTCACCTTTATCATTTCAGATTACTCAAGCCATCAATAATCCTTCCCGTATATATATTTTTATGCTTAAGCAAGCAAAATTCAATAACTTTTTCAAAATAATAAAGAGGAAAACTCACTTGAGATCATATTAACGATAAAATGAAAAACAATTCAGCTTCGATTAAATGTTAGATTAAAAATTTCATTAAAAATATAAATAGAATCAAATCTTATTTTAAATTACTCGATCCTCAAATTTTTTCTATTGATATATCTTTCAAATCATTTCGATAAAAAAATTCAAAACCGTTTACCGAATTGGTAGCAATGGCGCCAATCAAACTTTATTTTATCTTCGATAAATTTTGTATCGCAGTTCGACTGGTTCGATTATACACTTACTTCTAAACTAATTCTCTAGACTATCTCTCCTTTTATTATTATTTTATTTTTAAATGTACACTTTAGGCGTATAGATGGATATATGGTTATACATATGTAATCTCTAGACTAGTCTTTTTCCCAATCCATAACCAGCATGTATGGACCATTGGTGTACGTGGTTGATCGACATACATGTATCCTCTTAGACTAGTCTTTTTCCCAATCCTTAACCAGCATGTATGGATACGTACACTTTTGTATAGCATGTATAGCAACAGTTTTCACTGTCGTTATATATTTATAGCGACATTTTTGTTATAAAAATATTAAAAAGTATTATGAAAATATATCAATTTCTTTTAATATATCATATTTTGATCTCAAAAATCAAATTATATCTCAAATTAATTTTGAGACAAAGGGAGTATTAATTTGTTGATATTTTTATCTTTGAATAGTTTAATTTGGATTCATCCCCTGGACAAAAATCAAAATCAATTATCATCCTCTCCTTGATTTTTCCTGATAGACAAAGCCAAAAAATCTCATCCGACAGCACAACCGTTCGTTTCTAGCTCGTGTCCCCAAATCCATTATCTAAGTACGTACTGCAAAATAAATAAGTCAATCAATTTATGCATGCTTTAATTTTCACCTCATGTTCTTCAATATAGTACTGACAAACTGAAATTAATATTCCATGCACGCTAATGGATTCCCTCCACAAAACCAAATCTTGATTTCTTATATACCCTATTAAAAATGAGTGGCCAGAATGCTTGAGGGATACATTATAATTGTCTGCAAAAAATAGTCAAATTTAATAAAGTACAACATAATTACATACCAAACAACGATATGTCATCACCTAATTAAGAATGACCTTTGATCTCATCAAAGAACCACTGAATATTCCGATCCGAGGAGCCGCCACCGGCCATCGCTTCCCTCGCCTCCTGCTTCAACTCCGCAGCATTTTTCTTGTATTCCTCTGACGATGGCCCGACCATAATTTCTTCTATACATTTTTCCAGTTCCTCACCACTAAGTTCACCGTCTTGGCCCGGCCTTAGCCTCACTCCGACATGTAAAATATCGATGAGCTTGGCGTTCGTCGGCTGATCGGTCCATTTCGGATAAGCAATAACTGGAACTCCGACAGTGATTGTCTTTATCAATGAATTCCACCCACAATGAGTCAAAAAACATGCGACCGAAGGATGCCCTAATACCTCAATTTGAGGACTCCACTTCACAATTCGCCCTTGATCTTTAATTTCTTCAGGAAACCCTAATGGTAGCAGTTCTTCGCCTTTTTTCACCACCCAAAGAAATTTAAATTTAGTTTTCTTTAGGCATTTCACGACAACCTCCATTTCTTTTGTCGAGAACTCAATTATAGTTCCAAATGAAATATAAATTACTGAAGAATTTTTCTGCTGATTGAGCCATTCAATACATTTATCTTTATGTAGGTTTTGATCATTTTCGCCTAGTAATAATGTCGATGGAACCAATGGACCGACAGGCCTAATGGGATGAACATTTTTCATGGAGTCAATAATATCTTTTTCTAACTCATAAAATGAATTTCCCAATACCCATTTTATCTTATTCATATTTTGAAATGATTCGGCTAGTAATTTTGGAAAGGGACCAGAAGTATTTGAAGGAAGAATAAAAGAGGGCAAGTATTTGAAATGATTCTAATCAGATGTTTCCCTATCATAAAATACATGTGGATTCAATTTAGGGGAAAATGCAAAAGGGCGGAGCAATTCTTTGAGCAAAGATGCCTCTCTTCACAAAGCATCGCGGGCAGCAATTCGGCATGCTATAGCATCTGCAAGAGATGATGATATTCCTAGTTCTGCACTGGATATTTTGTAGTGCTAAAGAGATTGTAAACATATAATCAAAGATAAGCATAAAGCAACAGGTGGGGGATGTAAATAAATGGCAGGAACAAATGCAAAACTAACAAACCTTTTGTATTTGGGCTAGGTTTGCTCTTCCTTCCAACTCTGTTAAATCAATCTGCTTTCCATTGACAAGTTTCTCTATGGCTGAGGTCTACTCAAATAGTAAATAAACTCTCTTGTAATCTTTTACTTTCAGCAATGAAACAGAGCAACAAACGATGACATGACTCTAGAACTCTGCATTATTTATGACTTAACTGACTCACCTCATCGTCAGATGCACTGAAACGAGCTACGAGGACATACGTTGAGTTTTCAGAGATGCCACATCTTTTGAAGGATTCTGAGATCTGGTTAGAATAGAAGCCTAGAAGTAAAATTAACTGAAAGGGAGAAATACTAAAGTAAATTTAATAAGCAATACAATTCTTACATGTTTAGAGCCTGAGTAATTAAAAACAAGCTCAGAATGTAAAGTGCGTGTTGCCAGTGACTCACGCGATTTAGCTACAAGCGTCTTATGAGCAGTAGATAGAACAGGGAATACATCTGGGATCTGTCTCATTTGTTATTGAAAGTCATATTAGATATATTCTGCGAAGGATCATTGCAGCACAACAGAAAATTATTAAAGCAAGAAGACATTTTAGTACTGGAGAGTTGAGCTTAGTTTGCTTATAAGTGATGCATTGAGAAATGCTGCTTCAGGTTCCAGCATTCCTGCTTGCATTGCATCCAGAAGTTCTCTAAGAAAATAGGAGAAGCTATTACCACACTTGAAGTTTAGTCCTTCAAGACAAGGCTTAACACACAACTAATTGTTCTCTTGACTGTACACCTTTGAAAGCTAGCTATTCTATATTTCTATTCATCCATGAAGCCACCAACCATGATACTTCTTTGAATTATAACTTATAAGAAAGTAAGCTGTCCTTAACCTAAAGCCAGCACAATATAAATATGACCAACAATATTTACAGTTAGCACAGTGGCATGTGGAAGTCGGAATATTAGAACAAAAGATGTAACCTTTGTCACAACAAGCTCTTTATGAAACATCCAAGGAATGTAAAATTAGCTTTTCCCAAAATCTCATTGAGATAATTAAATTGTTTACAATTTTACATACATAAGATGGACTCAACTGACACTCAGTAGTCAGATTTAAGTGGTTACTAAATAAAACTTAATGTTTGTCATAGAGACCCCTTGTAATAATGTTTAGCACAAGGAGGAATCCTGAGATAATGGCACACTAGGGCAGCATATCAATTATGGAGACTCGAACAAAAGGAAGGGAAGATTGATATATTGGAAAGAAAATAACAAGTAACTGAAACAAATTACAGGAGCATCTACAAATTTCGGACACAAAAAAACAAATGACCAGTTTCTGTTTCAGCTTATTAGAGTAAAATTAGTGAAAATGGTTGTTACCGATTTATAGTCTCGCGTAGACTTTGAAAGGAATTGTAGGGAAGAGAGAGAGAGAGAGAGAGAGAGAGAGAGAGAGAGAGAGAGAGAGAGAGAGAGTCGGGTAGACTTTGAAAGGAATTGTAGGGAGGGAGAGAGAGAGATTGGGGAAGAAGATTTAATTCATTTTCATTTGATACCAACTTTTATATAATAACATTGAAAAAGTTGAGACTAATCTTACTCGTTGATTGAAAACACCTAAGAGAATTAATCTTAGCCTTCCATTTTATTTAATACTCTTCTAAATTATGTAATCCGTAACAATACCCTGCTCTTCAAAATCCACCTTGCCCTCAAGGTGGAAAATATGCAAAACAACAATTAGGACATTGGCAACCTCCAACATTTGCCACAAAGATAATGCACTCTTGTTTCATTATCTAACCTACCTTTGAACCTGCTAAGAATGAGAATAGAGGAATGTGTGACACTTCTGCAATCTGAAGATACATCTTGGGCATGAAACTTTGATGCTTCACTGTCACCTTTTCAATTCTAGCCATACATGGGATATTAGTCTTAACCTTAACGAACATCCTGACTCCTTTGTTAGTAATATGAAGGAGAAGTGTAGCCCCCACCACAATAGCCCGATGTATTACACATCCTACAAAAAGTGTGTTGCTCATAACAAAAACACCAGATCCATATTTCTCATTTCGTCTTTCACATGTAAAGACCTTCATGTCCTTCACAAATGAAGGAAAACCATCAGTTGCCACTATTTTCAGCAACAAAACTACGGACATGTGCATTAACCCTTTAGCTCAAATTGTTCCATAACGAGAACTGCCCTTGAAAGAGACAATGCCCGGTCCTAATTCAAGCATTATGTATATAAATAACAAGACGCAACCAATAGTATGGGGGTCTTCTGCTTTCATGAATAATGCTCTCTGATAAGAATCTTTTGAATAATGAACTTCCAGTATGACAGTTAGTAGTGAAATTCACATTGATTATCCCTTTATGACCTGAACAGTAGAGATACCAAGCACACAAAACATATAATGGAAGAAGTGTTGACCTGATAAGCCCCCAATGTATAACTTTAATGATTCCAACCAAGCCACAAATTTTTTTAAAGCCATCATGTTCGTCTGGATTGGCCCCAATGTATGTGGAACCCGAATCTTTAGTGTAGAAATTTTTAGTACTCCTCTGAGCTTGTTGACCACAAGAATAGCAAGAACACACTTTGTCACAGAAGCACACTTACTGATGTCATGGGATCCATCCACAAGAATCTCAAGCTCAACAATAGGGACCAGACCATTCTCTTGGCAGATGATGGCATATAAGGACAATGCATTCTCATTAATAGCTAGCTGAGAAGATTCATTAGATCCAATCTTCAGCACAACACGCCATTTGGAAAACCTTGTACTTGTTTCAAAGTATTTAGCATCAACAGCAAGGCCATCAAGACCATGGATAGTGCCAACAATTTTTAGCATCTTACCATGTATCCCATCCTCAACCAACAACTTCACCATAAATTCTCCTGGTTCAACAGAACAATTATATGCTCAACAGAACAATTATATGCTATGTTGTCAAGAAGAAGCATGTCGTCTTTATTATACAAATGGGTCAAGCAATAATGCATCACATGATGACCATTTTGGTTATTGGCTAATGTTGTTACAATAGGACTTCCTACTACTACTTGGTTATCTTGTGGCTTCATTGTTTCGATCTTCAAAGATAGATGAATATTAGCCCTTGTTCCACTACTTTGCAGCCTATCAAATTATGGTACCAAATATAACTTCTTTTTTTTCACTTTGTTGAGTTCTTTGTCAAGTCAAGCTCACCAATAAGGGAAAGTATATTTTGCATTTAGTCCCAGCAACATACCAAAATTTGACATCAGGAAGCTCATTCAGAACGTTGATTAACAAAGGGTTAATCTTTAGTGCAATACAAACACCTTCACCCTTTCCAAACACATTCTCACCAAGAACACTTGCTTCCTTGGAAACTGAGTAGAACCTTCTTATAGGTTTGTTATCTTCCCATTCTTTAAAGTTTTCAACAAAAATTATTGTGCTCATAACCATGCTCTCCTGTCCTTTACTTCAAAAACTAGTTGCAACAAAAACCTTTAATATCGAATTAACGCTCACATCAAGCACAGCTATTCCATAAAATTTTTTGATCATCTCAAAGTTGCATATTTAGAGTTCATATAGCGTCGATTGTTCCCCGTTAAATTATAATATTGCCCAGAGTACCCTAACTAATGATAATACCGTTATTTTCCAAATATATTTCAGCAAAAGAAATACTTCTGAGGTTCAATATTGGTTCAGTATTCAGAAATTATATATTTTTATTCATATGATATAAACAGACCTGCTTGATTCTTTCAACAATCACTTAAAAACAACAAAGAAAGTACAAATTAGCAGCCAGAATTAAGTAAATCCCTTGATATAAGTAATTGAATATAGTACTATAAACTGTGTATGTAATATTCTGAGAGAGAAGGAGAGAGTACTTGGAGTTGGCGACGTCCATGAAGAGGCCAAGGGAGAGAGTAGTTCCATTAATCTCGAAAACCTTCATAGGTATAGCTACTGCAAATTGAAGAAGATTGTCGGTGAAAGTGTGTACCTTTGGAAAAAGAATATTGAAGTTAAGCTAAGCTAAGCTAGGGCTTTAACTTTGAAGGCCAAAAAAAATTGAAAAATAAAATGGGTTAACTGCAACCCTCAAAGTCAAAGTTTCACACAATTTCACTTTTAACTTCAAAGTATTAATATTTGAAATAGTAGTTTTTTAAGTATTGAATTGCTAATATAAAAAAACTCCAAAATATAATAATATAAGATAATAATGTGTCCCTCCCTAATTTTAGCTATCCAACATATCCATATATGTTAATATTTTTATCAATATAAATTTGTCATCATATATATATATATATATATATATATATATATATATATATATATATATATATATATATATTAGGCTCACCCCAAAAAGCTCACCCCAGCTCACCTATAAAAAACCAATTTTTTCCCCTCCTAAGACATTACGCGTTATTCAACTTCTCAGATATTCTAGAGCTCCTCAACTTCTCAGAAAAGCAAATGCTAATGAAGATACCACAAGAGTTGGACCTCTAGTGTTGCCTAGTATTGTGAAGGTATTTCCATTACTGCAGCCAGCACAAACTCCACATCCTTCTGAGACATGGGTGTTTCTCAACATAATCCCCATGAAATTCACAAACTAAAGAATGACGCATAAACAGTTATTGAGGTTTAGGGTTCCCACTAACAATTTCTGACCTGAAATTTGTCAAAGTCCTGGCTGGAATGTTGTCGTCAAACTGGCTGTATTTTTCTCTCTTCAGTAAACTGGCCAAAATCTGTGTTGAAGCTTCACGTCACCTTCCATATCATGCCAATAGTAATGTAGTCAGGCTTAGCAAAGAAACAGATAAACAAGAAAGGGATGAAAATGAAGATGAAAACACTTCAAGGAAATGAAAAATATGACTCAGGTTACTGAACTGTATCAACAATGATCAGAAAAACATGATATTGGCCACCAATTTATCAACAATTTCCATAAAAGTTTCAATATTGAGGCAAAAAGTGGTGTCCTTTTATAAAGAAACAATCAGTTTTGGAAAGAAATTATTCCAACAAAAACGAGAAATGCACCAAAATTCATTGATCAAAATGCAACAAACTTTTCCCTTATGGTAATTTGGATTTTGTCAGGGCCGAAAAGTCTTCAGCAACTTAATAAATTGCATTGTATATGAAGTGACCTTTACCATAAGAAATTGATTTAGGGAATCAATGACTGAATGATGATGTGAAAATATTAGGAACTTGCAGCCTACCAGCAACAATTGAAATAAAACAATCATGAGAGTACAGAAATGGAGTAAAAGTGTATATTATCATCTTCGATAATTAAAAGGTAAATAATAATCAATTTTTTTAATATCGAGTAAGATTTATCATGGAGGGGGAATGAGCTTCTCTTTCTCTAAAGTTTCTTTTATAAAATAGAATATGATGTACCTAAGTTTATAAAATAGAATATGTGGCAGTACAAACATATATATAATATGCAAGGAAAAGAAAAAATATTTTACAAAACCAAAAAGCCTTCCAGCTTGCACAATTTTTTCAATCAGAACTAGATCTATATTCTATATCAAACAGCTCTTTTTTGTATCAAGTATTGTTTGTTAATGCCCATAAATATTGTTTGCTATTGCAAGTTTAGGCTTTTGATTTTACCAAAACCTTATATAGAACTTCCTATTCAACTTAATAGTTGTTAAAAATTACAAAGAATGATAGTGAATTAGAGACTCCCATTTTCGAAGCACTGTCAATTAAATACAAAATTAAGAAAACAACAGACATATAGCATATAACATGAATAAATCGATCTAGGTAATACAGATAGGATCGATAATTGAAAGAGAGACAGAAGACAAACCTGTCGCGACGGAATTGAGAGGTAAAAATTAGGGCTTTCTGATTTGGGGCGCTACGGCTTTGGGGCCAAAATTAGGGCTTTGAGATTTGGGGCGAGTGAGCGAGCGAAGCCAGTGATCGATCGTGAGAAGAGAGGGAAAGAGAGATCGGGAGAGTGAGAGAGGAGAGCTTGGCGCTTGCAGAAGGGGAGAAGCTGTCTTTCGCGTGAGGACTCGTTATCTGAGAAGTTGAATAACGTTATCTGAGAGAGAAAAAAAGTTTAGCTAAATCCTAAGATCTTTATTGTACATGACATAGCCAAATTTAATAGGTGTTGGTGGTTTTACTGACCAAATTAAAGCCTGCTTTACTTAGGTGGGATAGAAAAGTTTAGCCCCTTTTAATTGGGCTTTGTAAGTATTAAAGCAGCTCTCCATTTTTACAAAGACTTGGGTTTGTTTTGTTTTGTTGCTCTTACATCTCAAAAGCCCATAGACGAGATACAAATGAAAATTTACCTACTTCCAGATAAGAGTCATACTCTTTCATTCATTTTCATAATATTTATAGTAATAATATTTTTTTTATTTAAAATTTCTCATTTATTATTTTTATTTAAATGTTTTCCATGCAAATCTTAATTCTCCCTCCCCAAAATATGTTTAACTTTTAAAGTCTTAAATTTTCAAACCCAAAAATCCATGTGAATGATCATTTAAAATTTAAGAATAATAAATCTTGTATGTATAGTGAATAGAATTTCAAGATAGTTTACTATATTCATAAATGTATGGACTAATTTATATAAATTTTAAATTTGAAAACACCTGGAAATAATTTTAAATGCTTAATGAATCATGATTAAAGTGAAATGAAATAAAGAAACAATTAAGAATAAATGGTCTGAATCCACAACAAGAAGATCAAGTCAATAATAGCATCAACATCATGGATTGACTATAAAGATGGGATCTGAAGCTTAACAGTTCCCAGATTCAGTGGGGTTGGCTCCTTCCCATTTTATGCTCTTTTTTTCTTCCTTTTTTTTAAAAAATGATATATTTTGCGACTTTATATGTCAATTCTTTTTTGTTACGAGTTACATGAATAACTGTAATTGGTAATATTTTAACGATGTTGGAGTTTTTAATATGGTGAGCCAAACTTATTCTTTTAGCTAATCTCATCACAATCGTAATTCGATAAAAAACTTTCACAATACGTAACGGAACTCGTGCTTAATTAAATATTAGGTGCATGCATGCAATGCAACAACAAATTAGTCCAGAATTCTGGTTCATTTCACTCTCGAAAAAACCTTGCCAATGTTAGGTGATACTCCCTCTCAAGAATTGAGTTGACAAAATGTATGGTGTTTACCTCCTTTCTTTATTTGTGTCCAATAACAAACAAATTAATTAAAAATTGAAAGTTATTGGATATTTATATTTTACGCAAAGAAAAAAAGAAGTTATTGGATATTTATATTTTTCGCAGAATTAATATACTCCTTCATACATATATAACATAGATTGGAGGTGGCAACAATTAAAATTCTGAAAAATAGGTATTTTGTTAGCTTTTATAAAATAAATTTATCATTTTTAATTTGTCTCAAATTCTAGAATCTTTTAATTATTACGATGACAAATATTATGAACCTCTCCAACTTTTGAAATTGTGAATAATTAAGTAATACTTAATTTCTTATTTTACAAAATTAATATCATTTATCACATATCGTAGTTAATTTATGAAATTTTAATATGTGATTTATTTCAATTTTGTACTATCAAGTTTCTACTTCATTATACATTTTAAGTAATTTATATTATTAACTATTTAACTAATTAAAATTACACCAATTTTTAGAATTTTATAAATAGAACTCATTGTATGATATCTATGTAAGGAGCTAGTAAGATTTAGTTTACGTGAATAAAAAACACTGGTGCATGTAAATGTAAGCTTTCAAGTTTTTACGTTTTATGTGTGCGTGTCAGCTTCGGAATTGAGGTTATAGGGTGACGTGCAGGGATTATTAATAAGTCCATAAATTTAACAAACAGTACAGACTCACTCGATTCATATTCGTTCAATTAAAAGTTCGATCTGAGTTCGATTTGAAATATAAATGATTTAAATATAAGTAAATTTTAAATTTTGATAAATTATTCGAACATCCTCAAATTGTAATTTCTATTAATACTCGTATCATATTCGTTAAAAGCTTTAAATTGCTTCAAACTTAATTTAAATCGTACGTTTCTTCGATAACTAAACGAATTTTGAATTAAATTTTATTTTATAAATAAATTTTGTAAACTAAATTTAAACAATTCAATACTCAACTTGACTCGATTGATTTAAAAACTTAATTATAAATTGCCACAGAACTTTGCTTCCCATGTAAAAAGAGGTAACCCCTTGATTTTTTATATATCGTTTGACACGGGTGTGTGGTGAAATAAATGCTCTTTTAATTTATTTATTTTAATATTTTGGTTATATATCCTTTAAAAATTAATTTTAGTTACAACAGAGATTTTTTGGTTCCAAAATATTTTGATTAAAACAGAAAATTTGTGTTCTTTAATTTCTAGTGGGCCAAAAATTCAAAATAGTTTCCAAATCCATAAAATTAATGTCCCTAAATTGTTGGGAAACAAAAATTAAAGTTAATATAGTAGAACCTATATAAATTAATATTGTTGGGACTGGAAAATTTTATTAATTTAGAAAGTTATTATTTAATCGATAATTTAATTAAATTTAAAGAGTGTTTTTCTATTCGGTGAACATAAATTTAATTACATTAAAATTATTGCATTTTATTGATGTTTATATCATATTTTTTTTATGCAATGTATCATACTTATTAAATTAATGTAATAATAAAATTCATTGTAAGTGATATTAATTATATTTTTTAATAATTAAATAATATTCATTGTATCCACTTTTCAAATTACATTCACATTTTATTTCAAAAAAAATTATATTCACATTTTTAATTAATTTATATATATAAGTTCATTGTACTTCAGAATTTAATACATTCCATTAATTTGTATATATTAAACATCAACAAAAATTCTTCAAATGTCTCAACAATTTATTAAATTCGAGAATGCAATACCTTTTTGGGCGTTAATGAGAAAAATTAAGAATGAATTAAATTCAATTAGATTTGAATTTCAAGACAAAACAAACGATAATAGAATCATATTTTACAAGATTATCCTAGATATATTTGTAATTTAAAAGATTATTATGTTATGATTTTGATGGGACCATATATTTATATAAGGGTCTTTTTAAAAATTATTATTTTATGGCAATTATTAATTTATCCCATTAATAAAGTCTGGATTTGAAAAAAAATATTATTTTAAAGAGATTATTAATTTATATTAATTTATAGAGGTTGTATTGTATACCACACATTAATTTGCCCATAAATTTTTACTAAACCTTTTTAATTTAAAATTATTTGTGCAATTATATGAAGCTACAAACACCATTTAAATTTCTACTAAAAATCAAATATATAATATTAATAAATTTGTTTTTTCTTACCACACTGCCCCGCTAAGAAAGCATTAGTTATTTAATTTAATTTAGAGCTAAATATATTTCTGTTACAGTTAATATCACTAAATTCATATTTTGGTTCCTAAAATAATTAAGTTTACAAATTGCAACATAAACTACTAAATTGCTTACAATGACGACAACCCTAATTGTAAGTTTTGTTAGCAAAGTTGTGGTGGTGAAAATTTTGAAATTTTTCTTCTTTTTTTCTCATTTTCTATCCCGCAAATACAAATAGTTGTGATAAGGAAGAATGAAGATATCAATGGAGTTCGGCGGAGATGTTCACCTTTTTAATTAGGTTAATGATCGGGTTTTGTTGATCAATCTTTGTTGATTTGTTCTCTCTGATCTGTAAAAGGAAACTGATATTTTTACATATTATTTTCTACATGAGTCTCTCTCACATGAATGCATGATCCATTCACTATTCATGTGGGAGAGATTATATAGAAATATAAATTTTGTATGTGAAAATATCAATTCCTTTCGTAAAAATATGTCATGGGTAATAAATAACATCACTTCCCTGATTTGTTGAGATTCTTGTTTTTCCAAAAAGTTTTAAGTTGCATGGTGGTGGTAGCTTGAACTTAGGTCGGTTGCTATCTGTGATGGCTGTACGTTTTTAGGTTGAAGATGATGAGTTCTGATGGCGGCTAGGGTTTTATAAAGAAGATGAAGATTAAAAAGGTAAGATTATTTAGTTAAAATGAATTTATAGGAAAACCTTGATGAGTTTTTATTTTTATTTTTTTTGGTATAATACCGTACATATATATATGGTCAAATACTACTATACTTTTATTATATTTATATAGTCATTCGGGTTGCTAGTTATATCAGGTAGTCTATTTTTTTCGAAAAATAATTTTGAGGACGACATTGTATGCAATTTGATAGTTTATGTAACAACTTGTAAGATTCATTAATTTAGAATGTATTTAGCCCTTTAATTTATTTTGAAGAATATGGTTTCCTCTAGTTTTCATCTTTCCAAGGAACGTATGTTAGTTCCCAAGAACTGGTGGCATATATATCAAGAACGTACGCAAATCGTGATAATGAGTAGTAGTAGTCAAATTAATCCACCACGTACCCACATGTATACAAATGTATGTATATAAGCAAGCTTATATATAAGTATTGAAAGTCCAGAAATACAATTATACAAGCGTCCTATATATAATTTTGAACCTAGCTAGCTAGCTCTCTCTCTCACTTCTTAATTTGTTCAACATGGTTTCAAGGGTGGTACTTATTTCCATCTTTTGTTTTCTTCTTATTTCTCTCCTTTTGAGCTCTAAATCCGAAGCACGCAAGCTTATTGACCAGTGGGAAGAGATGCGTTTGAACTCATCATCTTCATCTTCATCAATTAATGAAAATTCAGAGTCAAACATTAGTACAGATGACCTTCCCTCTTATGCAGACGAGTCTGGTCCAAGTCCTGGTGTGGGACACTAATATGGGCATTTAGCTAGCTAGTAATTTGATTAAGAATATATATATATATATATATATGTATTTGTGTGTGTGTGTATTCATAATTTCATATGCATGTGAGGTGTGATATTTTGTGTCATATATTTACGTACTATTATGTTGAAATGGTGAGTTGTCTAGTTTACATATTATACGAGAACAAATTAAAGAAGTGCATTGTTAGGCGGTGAAATTCAAGCGTGATAGAGGGTTTACAACTAGCTAGTTAGATCAGCCTAGACTACTACATATATATATATATATACCCCCAGTACTCAAATTAAAAATTAATGTTGCAGTTCACATATTAAAATGATGTATAGAATATTTGAGATCGATTGCATATATGCAGCTAGCTAGCACTATAGGTTTGATTTGTAGATTTAATTAATGATAAATTAAAGTTTGTACGCAAACATGTTATATTTTTCTTCATGCATGCTAATGAAAGAATATATATTATTATTGTTTACCATGTAAATTAATATAATCCATTAGATGGCTTGCTGCTTATTTAATTTGTACCATAAATTTTATTCAATCTAAATTAATTACTCCATATATATATATATATATATATATATATATATATATTAATGCTACTAAAAAGTAGAAGGGTTAATTTTCTTGAGAACATGCATTTACATAATCAAATCCTAGATACTCCTCCCCTTTAATGTGTCCCACTTGTTTTCCCTTCTTGAATGATCCAAAATACTCCATACATATATGTCCAAAAGTTAATTTTCAACTCATTATAATCCATCATTAATTTCCAAATTAAGTTAAAAGTAACTTATTGAAAATGTAAAACCTTGCTAGAGGGATAACATAATTAATTTCTTGAAAAATTAATGATGAGGCCGGCAGTACTAGTGTATATTAATTGTATATTTTTATACTTCAAAATGTTAAATATTTTGCTCGCATGTATTTTAGACTTTTTGAAATTTAATACTCCACAAAACATTATAATTGCTATGAAAACTAACTAACTAAAACTACAACGTACTAATTCTTTGTTTTATTAAAATTTTACAAATTTCAAAATACCAATATGCATGTCTCAATAATTAAAAAGAAGAGGGAATGACATGACTACCATCAGACTGACTGTTTAATTAGGTACGTAAGGTAATACGTATTAGAAGGAAGAAAGAGTACAAAATTATAATAACTTTTTGTGGGGATTAGCATGCAGAACTAACACTTGTCTATAGTCTATATATATATATATATATATATATATATATATTAGAAGCAAATGTAGAAAAATCTTGACTGAAAATGAAATTTGCCAAGCAAAAATGTCAAAATGAATCTTTCAACAGATATGGAATATGGGAGTATCGCGTACTTTTCCCATTGTTAACGTCAAGATCTTTTGTCACGTCTCAATCACGTAAAATATCCCGATCCCTAAACACCATGATTAGCTTTCGGCGAGAGAGTGAGATATGAATTCACGAGGTTTATCGAAAAAATTATATTATATCGCGCTAATGTATTGAGATAAAGAGATAATAATAATAAATCTACGTGTGTATGTGATTACGAATGAAGAAGTGTATGAGAACGTCATGAAGACTTCCTTTGCTAAGTTATATACTTTCTTCATGCAATTCTTCGTACTTACCCACTACTACCTCGACACACCCCTTTATCTCATGGGTCCTGCCGATTGCGTAGTTTATCCAACGCTATTTGGTCATCACATTACCGCCGACCGGTTATGATCCCATCCACATTAATGCATGGCGAGGTTCGGCAGTCAACCGTCATGCTTTTTTCATCATTCTGAGTCAAAGATGTAGATATTAAAATGTCCAAAGGATTGATCTACCGACTTCGACCTTGTCTTTATAGGTTGAAATGCAAATGATATGATGACCTGAGAGAATAACTTTCATAGTTCAATAATAAAGGCCCAATAGAATAATTAAAGAATAAGCGTACCCACCTTGCCAATGAGAGAAAATATCATGATACAACACCCATGCTGATTCATTCCTCCTGGGATGGATTTAGCTTTTCCAGGGTGAAAGATAGCGACTAAACCTCCCAAAAACAGCCACGCATAATGGAATTATATATATATATATATATATATATATATATATATATATATGAAAAATGATTCATAACAAATATTAATTTGTAGGTTATTATTCTAGTAAATACATTTATGATCGTTGATAGTAGGTTTGACAGTCAAGATTTAAAAATTTTAATCCATCCGCTATCAATATTAGTAGTGGATAACATTTTTTTAAAAAAAAAAATCTAGACTGCCCATGTCTCTTATGGACGACCGAATATGTGTTTGTCCGAATAATGATGCATAAACAATATTTGTTATAAATCACTTTTTATATATATATATATATATATGATCTAATATATAACACTTACGTCTTTGATCATTATATGACATACATCATCAATAACATCTAATACAAGAATCAACGGGTAAGATTAAAACTTTAAATTCTACTGAGTAGATGTTGGGATATAAAAGATCTTATATCGGATAACTAAGACCTAAAGACTATGATTTTGAATTGGATATGTGCAGGTCCAACGACCCACATACTCCAGATTTTAACTTTTTAAATCTCTTCCGTTGATATTTAAAATAAAATGAATTGTATGTTATTGATAGTATATACAGTATAAAAATATGTAGCATATACATGCTATGGATCCATATATATATATATATATATATATATATATATATATATATAATATATCGGATCAATTGATATTTAAAATAAAATGGATCCGTGATGTTTTATTAATAATGTATGCTACTATACTTTAAAAATATGTTGTCATGTAAAAGTATAGATAATTTATTTCTGTCTCTCTCTCTCTATATATATATATATATATATATATATATATATATATATATATATATATATATGTCTGATCAATTAAAGCCAGCCAGCCAGCCACTCACCTTAACTGGTTTCTTACTTCAAGTTATATGTAACTTAATCATCACAAACTTAAAATATTTTGGCATGTGCTGAAAATGGACTAATTTCATTAAAGTGATAGTTATCTGTGTCTCAAACTAGGGTCTCATTTAATTTTTGGCATTTTATGAAGAATAGTACGGAGTAAGAGTATATCTTATAAGACATGCATCATAAACATTTTTCAAAAATATTTTCTGTAAAAAAGTATTAGTATTTAATATTGTTGACAAGTATTATAAAAAATAAAAATTGTCTAACTTGAACTTGTATTTTGAGTTATATTTATTAAAAAAAATTGATATTTCTACATTATTTTTTTGATATTTTTATACGTATAATCTATTTATTAATTAATAAAAATTCAATATATATATTAATATATGGACCTTACATGTTGAAATATTAAAAAATAATATAAAAATATTAATTTCCACAAAGAAAATATTTGAACTTTGATTATTAGGGCCAGGCCAGCTAAGTCAAACCATATCCTAAGACTACTGTTTCTATAAGAATACATATCATATCGAGCCTGTAGTGTTGGACTAAAAATGGAGTAGTAATCTTTATCGTGACGGTGAAGGTAATGTTACCTTAGTGAAGCATCTTTTCTAGTTGACTTAAAAACAGTAAAATAGTATAAAATTATTTCATGAATATTTTAGTCGAACTTAGGCTGCTGCTGCTGCTGCTGCTGTCCATTTTTATTAATTCTGCCTAATTATAAGCTCTTTTTTTATACTATAATTTTTGTCAACTATTACAATTTTATAAATATATATTTTTTATTTTCCTATCTAAGAAAACAAAAAAAAAAAATGAATTATAAGTATAATTACTATAGAATGAAGTTCTATAATGAATCAAGGACTTTGGTGTGCGACCACTATATATAACGTAATTATATTAACTATATATGTATATATTTTGTGAAATAACAAAACCAATTTAATTGGCATGATTTAACTATTATGTTATGTTTGAATTGCACGAATCGATCAAATCATTCTTATCGAATGAAAAAAAAATTAAATTTGATTGTTCTTTGGAATGAAATGAACTATTCTCATTTCTATGAAACTGATTCCAGTCATAAATGAAATGAATTATTTCACTCATCATTCCATTCACAATTCTCTATTTCATTCATTCACTAATTTCATTACTTCAATTAAAATGCGACATTAGCTCGACTTAATTTAGCTCGATAAGCTAAAAACATATTTTTCAATTTATTTAATTTCAAATCAAAACAAGTCATTGGTCAAAAGAAATGTAACAATGGTTATCCCTTGTGTGCCAAGAGTGTAAGAGTTCAAATTTTGGCAGCAACTAAGGAAGGATGTGTGTGTTTAAACTAATAAAAATAGAGAGGGTGAGTTCAAATCTTGACACATCAACTAATAAAGGGGCAAAGAGTATGTGCTTAAATTAAGAAAAAAAAAATCATACATACACCAGTCACTAAGTGATTAATAATTTAAGAAATTGATATTTTCACAACTTTTTTTGACATTTTTATAACAAAAGTGTCGTTATAGATGTATTACGACGGTGAAAACTGTTGTTATAGGGTCTATAGCGACGATTTTATTATAAAAATATCATTTTTTATTGTAGAAATATCAGTTTCCATTATTGTTAGTCTCAAAAGTTGCTAGGATCCTATTTTAATTTTTTTTTTTTAAAAATTATGCGATATTTAATATATAAAAAGTTGTTAATTTACACTAAACCTCCTAACTAAATTTAATAGTAATAGCCTAGTTTACCATGGAAAAGCCCAACATTATGGATTATTTGGGCGTTTTGTTCGACCAGCCCAAAGTACTATGGGCTTAATCCAGGTAACCGGCAACTGGTAATTGATTTTTTTTTCTGGTTGTTAAACCCATGTTTTAATTTTCCTTCTGTTCAAGTCCCAAAATCCTAAAACCTTGAAAATGGCTGGCTCGTCCTTCCTCCGCCAAGTTTTCCTCCGAACACCGTCATCCGCCGCCGCATCCCGCTGCGACCGAGCAATTACTTCCAATTATTATAACCGGCGAACTCAATTCACAACTGCCGCAACTTCCGATACCGTTATGGAAGGCGAAACTAATAAGAAGAAGGAAGGTAAGTGGTTAACTTTACCGCCGTTCACTTCCATCGTCGACGGTGCTGCATTGGGTAAAGAGATTTCTGGCCAGAGCTCGGCAGATAACCCCTCCACCACGACGGCACTCAAATGGGTGATGAAATGCTGCCCCAAGCTGCCGAGGTCTCTTGTTCAGAAACTCTTTCGCTTGAGGCAGGTCTGAATTAGCGGAAGTATAAAAAATTGAATCTTTATATTGGATTTTGGCAGCTATGGGAAATATTATGTTCTTTTTATAGGTAGAATGAAATTATATGTCACTCTTTTTTCTTTTTATTTATTTATTTTCAGAATTATCTCAGGACATGTTTGAATGGTCACATTTCTCGGTGATCATTAACCTATAGAGCAATATTAGCAAGCATTGATTTTTATGAAATGGCTCGACTGTAAGGAAACAAGTTTAGGCCCATTAAGCATAATAGAGAACTTATAAAGCTTCAATTTATTTCATAGACATTTGTAGGTTGATGGGCCTCTCCCATTTAGGAAACTTGTTATGTTTCAATCTCTAGACATTATCAGTTTGTACTTCTTCTACTCATACTTGCATAAAGTGGTAACCTCACTTTTGAACTTGCTTTTCTTATGCATTTCTTGTTTGTTTGTTTTTTCCTTTTCAATTTCCCTAACTTTTGAATTGAATGAATGTTACAACATTACACATATCAAGGAATTGAAGTGCCGGTTTCTCAAGTTGTGTTTGAAACTTAAATGTTGATGGAAAATTCATGGTTAAAGCATGTGGTAAAATGACCTTACCAAAAGAATATTATTAGTAAAGAAGCACGTGTTCATTCATCTTCTTCTCAAGGGTGAACTGTGAAGCCTATTCTTCACCTCTTAATTTGGCACAGGTTCGAAGGGAATCTTTCAACATCTCATCTTCCGATGTGGGTGTACAAGCTCAAGAACGTAGAGTCAAACGGGTAATGCATGCTTATTCTTGCTTGATTGAAATGGCTGATTCGCAATGTAATGCATGTTTCATTATCAATTTAAACTTACAGAAATAGGCTTTACATTATTGTTCCATTACAGTTAATGAGGCAAGTACTTTTCGCCTTATTTTTAAATTATTGGAAGGTGGCAGCCAAGGACTCTATGGAATTTGGAGATAGAATATTTCTTCCTAATACTGTCCAAGAGTTGCCTTCTGAGAAAATTGAGTGGCGCTGCAATGAGGAAGAACAGAAGTTTGTCCATAGCCTCGAATTGTATAAGGTTCATATGTTTCCGCCATTTTAGAATGATATCTATCTCATTCTTTTACTTCCATATATGACAACCCCTTCCTTTTCCCTTTCTTTGGTTTATAATATTGTAGGATTCGGCTATCATAGTTCTCAATAAACCCCCTGGAATGCCTGTTCAGGTAAGCTATACTCATCTTTATATATGACATCATTTCAGCTGCCAGATTATTGCCATCAAATTTTTAATTATATAAATGAACATTTGGACAGGGAGGCATTGGCATAAAAAGAAGTCTTGATGAACTAGCTGGAACTTATTTGAAGCATGATTACTCAGAATCTCCAAGATTGGTGAGTGCAAACACTTCATTTCTTAACAAAAAGAGTAGTTATTCTCAACATGCTCATCTTATCTTTCATGTTAAATGATTTAATGATTCAACCCACCATGGCGACGTAACATGTTTCTTACTAATAGAATTCTAAGTCCACCAGAAGCAGGAAAGACCATATCAGAGATACATCGATTGACTGTCCTTTTATTTACATGTGGTGTCTTGTTTATTTGTTCAAAGAAAAACTGGTTATACACTTGCAAAATGTTTGAAAACTGAGCAAATATCCATTGGCCTATATCATGTATACTAATAGCTTTTCACAGAATGACTTTAAATTTGTGAAAATAACCTATATTAATTTTTAGGCATTATGACTTCTTAAAATAACAAGGGAAAAAACCTATAATAGCCACACTGATGTTAATTAACTATTACAATGCAACTATCCCGCCTTCCCATTTTCTTTATTTTTAGAAAGAATTGTTGGTATTCAGAATTTTTCACATCTCATGTCCCTGTATAACCATGTTTTTGGAAAATCATTATATACTAGAAAAAAATGACAACTCTATGCAACCTGAGTCATATAAATGTCAATTAGAACAAATTTGATCGTTAGTTAATGGATTTGTTCCTATAAGGTGATTTGCATAGAGAAAGAATATATCTGATAGGAAGAAGAAACATAGAGAAAAAGATTTGTTCCCAAAAAAATCTTGCAAAAGTAGCTCAAATTTAGAGGCCTTAAGGGTGTTTCTCCCTCTAGCAATTCAATCCTCGTCTTTTTCTGGGGGGGTTTCCCTCTTAAAAAGCGAAGGAGATGACCAGTTAGCCTACGACAAGCCAAACAAATAGAGAATGAAGTTTCCTAAAATTGGCTTTAAGTTTTAAGCAATGGGTAAAATAATAATGTTTAAGCTTCCATAAAATAATTGTGTTTTAGGAGTCGAGGAACATTTTCCTAATTTAAGACTTGCAATTCCTATCGGCTTTTGAGGTTTTTTATGATGAAAAAATTCACTGTGGAAGCATAAATTTTGTGTATTATTTTAGTTTCCTTCTCTATAGAAGTGTATAGTTTAATTTAGATATTTTTAATATAAAAGAAGAATATGTATTGATGAAAAGAAAAAAATTCCAACGCATGTAAAGGACAAGTAGTCTTGCCGAAAGAAAGCAAAGAAAATGAGTGGAAAAAACATCCATGGATTAGTGAACCACCGGCTGTCGATCTCTCCGGAGTATGACAAAAGGAACTCGAAAAGCTCCCAATGCATGAGCCTGAAGAGAACCAAAAAAAAGACACTATCCCGAAGTAAATTTATATGACCACACCAAATCTAGCAGTCCCTTATATCCAAACTCCCCACAAAATTGTGACATAATCTCATATCCAAAAAATCCTCCTATTATATACCCACTGTCAAAACCCCTAAATTTGCATAGGAAAAAATCTTCCACCATAGTGTAATGTAGATTTTGCTGTGAACTTTTACTTTACTAGTTGGACAGGTTCCTCTTTAGGGTTAATGACTTAATGTCATATATGTGTATCTTGCTGTGGACAAGCTTGGCGTTTATTAGGTGCACAGACTTGATAGAGATAGTAGTGGTATCTTGGTAATGGGAGGACACAGTTAAGTGCAACTGTTCTGCATTCTATCTTTCGGGAGAAGACTTCTGGAGCTTCCAGTGAGGTGTGTAATTTCATACGCTTCATTCTGTTAGTTTTATTATTGTTGCTATTTTTATGATCTTCCTTCTTTGTTGTGTGGGTTTTCGGGTTTGGAGAGCATGGAACAAAATTCAGTGTGATAATATTTCTTATTTTTAAGGATCACGAGGGGAAAAAAAGAATTCTGCAGAGGAAGTATTGGGCACTTGTTTTTGGATCTCCCAGACGTCCACATGGATTAATCTCAGTGCCTTTGGGAAAGGTCAGATAATCTTTATTTTGTTTACCATTGATTTAGGAGATTTTTTTCCCCATGTACTTCCAGTACCAACCTTAAACTTCTTAACAGCTATTTTTAACCTCAGTGAACATGCAATAGTATTCTAAGGTAGTAGAATCATTTTCTTCACCAAAGACGCACATAAGCCCCGCAGCATGTGGTATTTGAAGGTTTATGTATCAAACAAAAGATCTTTTAGGACGCTCATGTGTGTTGATATGACTTTCATGTGTGGCTTTAACCTTGTCAATGGCTCATAACCATGAAGGTCCATTAGGTTGAATGGTTTGGGATTTATCTTGAATAAAAATTATTTACACCATTTTGTATTACATTTTACACAATAAAACAACACATTGCATGTGTCATCTTTAACTAAAATAGGATGTTTAGTACTTGACCTAATATGCTCTGAATGAAGTGTGACTTTTAAAATTGTTTTTCTTGAATGAAGTGTGACTTTTAAAATTGCTTTTTCTAAGGTGGTGGTGGACAATGGAAAATCTGAGCGGATTACAGTCATTGACAATGTCCAGAATATGCCATCTCAGCATGCAATAACAGAGTATCGTGTGATTGGATCTTCTTGCAATGGTTTGCTCTGAACTATTATCTCCATTCAAATTTTGACATTTTGATGGATGAAAAGAGAACAATGCCCTTTGCCCAACAAATTTATAACTGTGTCTACAACATGAACTAGCTGTAGCTGTTATATCTATTTTATGTTTACTATCAGGCGCACTTAATTAGAAGATATGTAGTGCATTTGAAAACATTGATTAGATATATTTCATCTTTCTCCATCTTTACCATAAACTTATATTCTTTAGGGGCATGGCTCTAATACTTATGGTAAACCTGCAGGTTACACGTGGTTAGAGTTGTGTCCTCGCACTGGTCGGAAACACCAGGTAGAAAGAACAGCTCCGTGATCTATTCTTGTATCTGAATGTCTTTATTTACTTGGCCCACATACTGATTATTCTCCTCCTTTTCTGGATTATAAGCTCCGTGTTCACTGTGCTGAGGTGTTGGGAACACCAATAGTTGGAGACTACAAATACGGATGGCAGGCTCATAGAAAACATTTTCCTTTCTCTGATCTTGAACAAAACCTGAATGAGAAGCTTCTCAAGCGCAAGACATTACCATTCGGTCTTGATTTGGAGCATGGAGGCATATCCGAAAAGCAGCCTCAGCTACATCTTCATTGTAAGGAGATGGTTTTACCTGATGTGTCTGTGGCTTTAGATCGTGCTCAACGATATTCAACTCGTGATCTTTCAAATATCCAAAGCCTCAAGTTGGATGCTCCTTTGCCTTTTCACATGCAAAGAAGTTGGGATATCTTGTATTCTTGAGTGATGACAAATTTATTGCTCGAGTCCTTTTTAGGGTGGTAGTCCTTTATTTTTCTGTTCGTTTTTTATGAGAGAAAAAAAACTGGGAAATGCTATTGGTTTTCACTACCTGGAAAGCATAGTTACAGAATCATGCAATTCCCTGTTAAGTGGCATTAATTCGGGTTATATGGCAATATTATTACCAGGTCATGTTGATTTCTTTTGAAATTGTAAGAGAGCTGCTTGTAATTTTGACAAACCATGTGTAAACACAACCATGTGTAAACTTATCTTATAAATTGTTAGTCTTGCTATATATGTTATCTGGTTTATCTAAAATCGAGAATTTAATTATTTTTTTCATGTGCTTTATGTAATTTTGAGGCCATCTTAACTGGGAAATGGTAATTACGTCAAACTGGAAGCTTAAGCTAACTAAGGATGTTCTTCTATACACACAAAATATGAAGGATTTTTTTTATTATAAGAAAGTGCAATTGATAATTGAGCTTCATTAATAAAAGGGAAGAGCATCTACGAGCTTCATTAATAGTCTTGTCTCCTCTCCTTAGTTTAGGTGTTATTTGTGAATAAAATAGTTCAGCCCAGTGAAACTGAATACTGAATGGAAAAAAATGTTTGATAATTGACATATATGAAATATCTTAATAACAGATTTTTTATTATTTTATCCTTATGAAAAAATACAAAATTGTTGTAAATTTATTTAATATTACTTAATATAATAGTTAATATTGTTAAAAAAATACTTCATTCAGTCCATTCAACTAAAAAAATGATACTAAATTATTCAACTCAAATCGTTTGAATAGTTGAATAACCGATCAATTCAGTCATTCAATACGTAACAAACTACCCCTTATTAAGAACCACTTTTCGGCTTAGTTCTAGTTCTATTTTTAGTCTTATCCAAGTAACCTTCACAGCTTCACTCATAAACTCCAATTTCATGGCCCATGCCCGACCTTAAACTAATGAGCTCCTTTATGTAATAAGTCTCATCATTTATTAAGAAAGTTTTCAGTTAAATTATAATTGTGTTGTATTTGTTACATACATATATATATACATGAGATATATAATAATAATAATATTCATCTTAATTTATTTTATTTTATTTTATTTTATCATATAAATTTTTACGTCCATTATAATTTACCTTCATTATATATTTGTCACATGTATATCATTTTCATAAATTAATAGCAGAGATGTCCAGATTAAGGGACAACCCCAAATTTTTACGTCAAGATCCACTTCTTCCTCTGTCCTCTGTACATCTCTATATATATATATGTCCAAATGTTGATGCCCCACAACTCTCGTTAGTCGTTACCCACACCCTCTTTATAATTTTCTCTCTCTGAATTCCAAAAAAGTGGGCAGCTTGGAAGTGGAGAGGACAATAACAGGATGGGCAGCAAAAGACCCATCTGGGCTTCTCTAGCCATACACCTACACTCTCAGGTACACTATGCTTACACCCCTCTTTCTAATCTCTCTCTCACTTTATTATTTTTACATCAATTTCATTATGTTAATTCCTACTTATATACTTCTCTCTCTCTCTCTCTCTCTGTAAATGCATAATATATCAACAGAGATACAGGCCCAGAAGATGTTTTTATCAAGATTATTTGCTGTGGGATTTGCCATACTGATATTCATCAGATCAAAAATGATCTTGGAGCCTCCAATTACCCCATGGTTCCAGGGTATGTTTTAATTCTCTACAAATTCCTGTCTTCAGCCTACATATACATACATTTAATTATATTCATTTTGGAGTAACAAAATTTGTTGTTGTAAAGTAACATTTTTTTGAATTGCTTGCTCCTAAAAATATTGTGCAGTTATAATCTATACAAGTATGTGGAGTCCACTTTTAAAAGTTAAAATGATGTTAAAAATATTTGACTTCATATCTATTAATGAGTATAAATCATGATGATGATTAATTATAAAAAGGGGCACTCATTTTTAGAGGTCCTAATTTCTAAGAAGAAATTAAACTATCATTTTGGGACAAATAGAGTATGTAATTTGGCATAGTATATAAGCATGTAATTTAAGGGAACAAATGCTTTAGTATATATGCCCCAACCTTGATTCTTGGTTTACTCTTTATGACATTTGCCTATGTCGCTAATGGTGAAGGCATGAAATTGTTGGTGAGGTTGTGGAGGTGGGATCAGATGTGAGCAAGCTCAAGGTAGGAGAATACGTCGGAGTTGGTTTACTTGTTGAATGCTGCAAAAGTTGTCGCCCATGCAAATCAGATGTAGAACAGTACTGCAGCAAGAAGATCTGGTCCTATAATGATGTCTACACCGATGGCAAGCCCACCCAAGGAGGCTTCTCAAATGCCATGGTCGTCGATCAAAAGTAATCAAATGTTTCTGCTAACACCTTCATATATCATCATACACCTACCACACACTGAATAAAGAATTCAATGTTATACTTGTTATTGGGATTTTATTTTGGTCAAGCTATCCTCCTATAATCATGCCAATCAAATACGGGTAAATTAACCAAGTCAAGCCATAAATATTGGTTACAGGGTTTATTAGTTAAGCCTCCTAGACATGTCAATTCAAGTAGGTGGAAATGAAATGAGTCGAGCCATACATTAAGTTGTTCAAATTCACTATTTTTTTCCCTAAACAAAATCTAAGATTTATTTGAAACCTAGAAGCCTATCAAGTAAGCTATTACTCATTAGTCAAGCGGCTGCAGAGTTGAGTAGTTTGGCTGTTTTATCTTGATTTAAGATATAGTAAGCTAGATGAACTGAATTTGAGCCAAGCTTACTTTCTTAGACACCGATTCTAAGGTATATGTATTTGGTAAAATTACTTTTCTTAGGGCTAACTAATTCTTAAACGAATTCCGAAATGGATTTTCATAGAGTTAGTTTTTTATGTTTTCTCTTTCTATTATAGGCTTGTGGTGAAGATACCAGAAGGGATGGCACCAGAACAGGCAGCACCTCTACTATGTGCAGGGGTGACAATTTATAGTCCACTGGCCCATTTTGGGTTGAGAGAGATCATTGGATTGAGAGGGGGCATATTGGGGCTCGGAGGGGTTGGACACATGGGTGTGAAGTTAGCAAAAGCCATGGGGCATCATGTGACTGTAATAAGCTCTTCCGAGAAGAAGAAAGAGGAGGCAATGGATCACCTTGGTGCTGATGCTTACCTGGTTAGCTCGGATGCCACTCAGATGCAAGAGGCTGCTGACTCACTTGATTATATTATTGACACGGTGCCTGTTTTTCATCCACTTGAGCCTTACCTCTCTTTGTTGAAACTTGATGGGAAGTTGATCTTGATTGGTGTTATCAATACCCCATTGCAATTTATGTCCCCCATGGTTATGCTTGGTAAGTCTCTCTTTTTCAATCACTTTGTCTAGAAATGAGTGTCGCGTTTAATTTTTTAGCCTTTTTGGACGTATTAAGGTCTGTCTCAAGCATATTCTGACATGATTTTGTTAGATATTTTTTTTTCGACATAAGTTAGTGATATTAGCACTTCACAAATTTTTATTGGCTCTCCACATTTTACCACAAAGACAAAAAATACCCTCTAAATGTGGAAGAATATTTTCAATTAAATTTTTGAAAAAAAAACTCATATGAGGGAATCTTTTATGATAAAATGAGGATTGTTAATAACAATACTAAAAGTAAAGTTCTTTTACATGATTATATTCTCATTAAGAATTTTGTGCTACTAGTAGTTTTATTATTTGTAGCATATTGAATCATTGATAGTTCTTTTGTTTGAATTCTTATATTTTCTCGGGTAATTATTTTATGAAGAAAGGAAGGCCATCACAGGGAGCTTCATAGGAAGCATGAAAGAGACAGAAGAAAAACTTGATTTCTGCAATGAAAAGAGAATAAATTCCACAATTGAAGTTGTGAAGATGGATTACATTAACACAGCTTTTGAGAGGTTGGAGAAGA
Organism: Panax quinquefolius; assembly: GCA_020205615.1. Classification (NCBI taxonomy): domain Eukaryota; kingdom Viridiplantae; phylum Streptophyta; class Magnoliopsida; order Apiales; family Araliaceae; genus Panax; species Panax quinquefolius. The sequence continues at coordinate 119,735,672 of CM035158.1, forward strand.
ACGACGTCAGGTACCGGTTTGTTGTAGATGTTGCGGGCAGCAAAATTGATCAAGAAAGATAAATTGAGTCTAATTATGTAACAAAAAACCATAATTTAAACTTAGTTTCATTAATGTTATTAAGGGTAAGAGTGGGGATGTGTTCTGTATATTTACATACAATAAGATGGTGTATTTAATAATATATCTTGCGACTTTATCTGTTAGGTTTTTTGTTACGAGTTACGTGAATAATTATGGTTGGTAATATTTTAACGGTGTATTTTCTCTACTCCAACAATGTTGAACATAGGTTGATGAGCCTATACCTAACAGTTTTGTAGATTAACACAAGTCATCTTTTGCCTATACCTAACAGTTAGGTGTAATTACACAGGAATAGTTAACATGAAATTACAATTAATGTCATTATTAATACATAATGTGTGAGTGATGATTTTCTCTTTTCATAATGTCAACAATAATAACTGATTAATCAAATTAATTTAAATTAACTCCAATTAACAAAAGCCATCTTTAAAACACCAACTGGTGAACCAGACTGATAGAATAATAGAACTAATTTAAGCCATCTTTACAACATTTATTGTTGTTTTCCTTATTACCAACAATAATTATAATAAATTATTTTCTTTGTTGGGGGTGGGGGAAGGTTGCTATCAGAAGTAGGTGAATAGATTGGTAATCCAATGACTGATCAACACTACAGCCTATTTTGAGTGCCCACATAATTACCAAACTTTATTTATTTTTAACTGTATTGGGAAAATTTATTGCCAAACTATATCATTTTTCTTCTTCTTTTTGGTCAATTATTACCAAACTTTTTGTATCAGTTTTCTAAGTCCTAATTTTGGGTGAACCGAATGACTTTGTCCAGCCTCCATGCATAATGGAGTAAGGTTGTGTTTGATAAACCTGAAAATTAAGATTTGAATAATTATGATGTCCTTATAAATTAGATCATCTGAATGGTTATGAGGTCTGAATCTAAAAAATTGTTTGATAACTAAAAAAGTAAATAAATCTTAATTGACACTTATTTTACCATTTTAAAGGATAAAATTTTATTTAATAATTTTAAATATTTAATTTAATAAAAATGAGTACATAATATTGATGAATATATTTATATAAAAAAAATTATCAATTTTTTTTTATTAAGAGGTACCTCTTAATTATTAAGATTTTATTTTACATCTTACCGATTAAGAGGCATTCAGAGGTAATAAAAATAAAAACAAACAACATCATACCTCTTACCGAATAAGAGGCAGTCCATTAAAAAATAATTAGATGTAAACAAACAACACCTAAGTACATTAAAAGTTTTTTTCACAAAAGAAGGTTGGACTTGGACCATGCCATGCGTCTCTCCTTCATATAATGGTGATTAACACTTGTAATCATCAGTTCTCTCTCAATTTCACAATAGTCAAATCAAAAAAAATTAGTTAGCTTATTCCAAAATATAGGACTAATTTTGATTTCTTCAAGTTAATTCGACATATTTTTAAATTGACTATACAATTATAAAAATTATAAACTATTTAAAATATAACACCTCTTTTCCGAAATAAAAAGAGAGATTACTCAAAACATAACAAAACTAATGAATATATATATATATATATATATATATATATATATATATAAAAACAAGGCTCTAAATCTTAAAAAATAATCTCATAATGATTAAATGTCATAAGACAAACCATAATAAATGTCACACTGGCTCAAACCACAATCTGAACTAATTATTACAACTCTAAATAGATCAATTTATCAAAGCCTAACAAAATATATATAAACCATTGGAATGAAGGAAGCTCTCTCATCACACTTGCCCTTGATCCCCTTGATTACCTGCTGGAAGAAAAAATACAACATGAGTCAAATGCCCAGTACGGATATAGAATAAAAGAATGATGAAACAAAATAACTAACATAATTAAATGAACTGAACTGTATGAACAAAACTAATACAACGAAAAGATAGGCTGAAACAAATGGTTGGGTGTTATTTCATACCGAGCTCAAAATAAATAGTAATATACCTTGCCACACAGGCAAGTCAAATAATGCCACACAGACAATCAAAATAATGCCACACAAGCAATCACACGTCGGACTGCGCAATCCAGATGCATGCAAAATCGGAAGGCGTGTTTGGCACAAACATCCAATCCGCAGAACAGAACATAACAGAAAATTAAGGTCGACCCATACGCCTCCCACAACAAAACACCAAATGGCCAACTCCCACCGGAGCACAAAACGGAGACGCCGTGGACTGATCACACTGCCACGAAAGGTGTCATGCCTCGGTGCCAAGAGGACATGCATGTGGTACCCCCACAGGTGGTTATAGCTCAGGTATACCTTACGGTATTCTAACAAAATATAATGTCACAACACATGCGACACAACAAAGGGGTTCTAACGTGTACATGTTAAACTGAAACGAGATATCAACACAAAGTCTCTAAAAATATTAACATGCACATTACTACAAATATCAAAATAAATTTAGACACGTTGTACTAGTCTACAGAGTACAAATATGAGTTCCAACTATGAACGCCAAACGAAACTATCACAATGAATTTGACAAGAAATAATCATGAGAGACAATACTAATTTTTAAAACGCATAACGAAACGAACAAATTAAAAACAAAAGAGTTTCCCTGAAAGAGTACGGAATCCGTACCTGGATTAAGCAATGTATTACCCAAAATTTAAACAAAATTATGCTAATCCCCTTCAAGTCAATCTAATAAAATAAAATAAAATTTTATTACAAATTTATCCATTAACAACATAATACTGTTAAATTTATTATCAAGTAAATTTTATAATTTTATCAACAAGATTAACTAGTTTAAATTAATATACAAAATTTCAATTTAATTACGCTAATTCAATTTATACGCTTCATAAATTAAATAAATATTAAAATATAAAATTTAAATATATATATATATATATATATATACTGACTCCCGAAAACAAACTTGATATGTTATAATTCTTATTAGTTTACAAAAGTCATGTAGCTTTTCACTTATACCACGTTAACTGTTAACGCCAAGATCTACTCACGTCCCATCACGTAAAACGCATACGATCCTACCTGCGATGAAACACGATAAACACCATAAGTTTGACGGTAGGACCATGGGGGGATAGCTTTCGGTAGCGAGAGTCGATATCGTGTTCACAAGGTTAACAAATGGAGGATGTAATGTCTAGTGTATTGAGAGAGATCATAATCCTCAGTGGTGTGTATGTATGAATATGAATGTGAACGTACCTGTTTGTGAAGACTTGGTTGATAGGTGATACTCTCTTTGCCCGATTTACCGTGCCACCCACTACCTCTGACACAACCCCCGTGATCTGATGGGTCCTGCCGCCTGCCTGCAGTTTACTCACTACCTTTGGTCATTTGTTTATCTGGCCATGGCTATAATTCCATCCACATTAATGCATGGCGGTGTCCTTAGTCAACTGTCATGCTTTTTCATCATTACAAGTCAAAGTAATAGATATTAAATGATATGATGGGTTAATCCAATGAACCAGGCCGGTCTTATAGGATTAAATAGAAGTAATATGGTGACTAGCCCGGTGACTTTCAAGGTTAAATAATGAAGGCCCAATGGATTAATTTAATAAGTAAGCCCAACTTACTTTCATTGAAAGAGAAAATATCATGACCCACATTGCCCCCTAGTTTTTGTTGAGCAAGAATGTTTAATAGAAAACTATAAGTGGTCCATGATATTAGAATTAACTAAAGGCCCATAACGAGAAGTAATTGAGACATACCCAATTTGGTCCATAAGATGAGACAGTAATGGTGAATGTCCGAGTAAAAGGCCCAGTCGATAAAGGATTGAAATTGAACAATCGGTTTAAAAACCTAAAATCAACCGAGAGGCCCAATCGATAAAATGTCTAAGAATTGATCCGGACGCTTCCCATTCAATTCTCATCATTACTAACATTTAATGTCTTGCCTTCGTAACTTTCGTCAGCAACCGTCGATATAAAAGATAAAATTTACCAATTCGGCGGTTTTTACACCGCCATTTGAACTTTGAACCTTTGAGCTTTCTTCTCCTTCCCGAACTTCCTTCTCTGTTTCTGAAATTTCAACAATGGTGACCGTGAACTCTAACCAAAATTCTCCCTTGGCGTAACTCCGTCGTACCGCTTTCCCCAATCCTAACCCTAACCAAGAGGTTCGAGTTCAACCCCCAATCTACAAAGAACCATGGGAGAATCACCTCGATTCCTTCTCCACCACCTTCCGATTTCTTGAGGATGGGGAACAGTTTCCTCATGCCAATATCCCCTCCACCATCACGGAATCTGAGATACGTATCCTCCGAACTCGCTATCAGATTCTGGATATGTATGCTATAAGGGCTCCTGCTCCTGAAGAACGTATGTACCATTGACTGGATGGTTGGGTCGCTATGCCAGTCACTTTCCTTGAAAAGGGGATTCGTCTACCCCTCCATGCCTTCGTCGTTACCCTCCTAGGGTTCATAGGAGTGGGTTTCGCCCAGTTGGTTCCTAATTCTTATATCCACATTCTGGCATTCATTGCCTTCTGTGATGAATTAGGGATTCCTCCCTCTGTCGACATCTTCTTCACCCTCTTCTCAGCCGGTAGGTCCCGAGAACGAGGTTTCAAAATGTTGAGCAAACAGTCTCCTCGACCTAACTCCAAATTCGAGAAGAGATCCACGATGGACACCCTTGAAGCAACAAGGTTGGCACGAAAAATGGTTTTTTGTTATGAGACCCGAAATCTCTTCTCTTCCAGATTGGACTATCTCTGATCGGATCTCTGCTGACTTTGGAGATATCCCCGAAGAGCGTATGAAGGAGATGGCAGATTTCTTGAAGAAGATTCCTCCGAAGGAATGGATTTTTGCACTTCTGACTAAGCAAGCCTGGCTGTACGACCATAAATGTAAGTTTCGAACAACTTGGTAACATAGTTTCTTGAGATATTTAAGTGATATGGGTTCTGATACATGGTTATTTGCAGTGTCTCTGATCAAGCCAACTTCTTTGGAAGTAAAAGAATTGGAAGACTTTTTGGCAGGGAAGATTACGGATGCAAGTGAAGAGCCTCCGACTGAAGAATCTTCCCGAGTCAATCCCCTCGTCGCCGATCCACCAACTGTTTCTCTTCAGAATGATGAACCCATCGTTCCAGAAAAAATCCCTCAGACCTCGCCGAAGGAAAAGAGCCGCCAAGAAATCCAAATCCACCCAGCCGGAAACAAATCCTGAAAGTGATCCGGAAGCAACTCCCGAAGCAATTCCACAAGCAACCCCTTCATCGAACCCTAGCTCTGCACCTTCCGAACCTGCCCCAATGAAGAGAAGTCTGCGTGACATACCTTTGTACGATCGAGCAAAGGTTCTTCGTGCTAAAAATATAAGGACGAAGATAACCCCTTTGACTGCCGATGAGCTCCGAGTTCCATCGTCTTCGGCTGACATCCCTCCAATAGTCCCAACTGAAATTCAAGTGCCTGATGATGAACCGATCGGATCTGTCCCCATCTCATCCCGAAAAAGGAAACATCCATCAGATAGCCATCCAGGTTCATCCTCTGCTCCTTCACCGGTCCCGAACCTACTCTGTTTCGGTCTCCTTCTCCTAAAAATATATATGGGACCCTACTTGATTCTCAATCAATCCATGCCCTCTCCTCCAAGGCAATCGACTTCTGAATTTCAAAGCATGGCGCTATGGCCTCTCCAACCATGTGACCTCGATTTAATGCCAACTTTCCTTTCAACTGCTCGACGTTCGTCAGTAAAAAATGACCATCGATTCTAAATTGATTCGAGCGAGATTTGCTTAGCGAAGCATGAAAGCTACTGGCGAAGGTAAAAGGTTCTCTCCTTTATTTCCATATTTATCTTCATACTTATATATCTGGCCCGGTCAAATAATCTGGGACATGCATAAAGGAATCTTGTGTTCGAGCGTTCGTCCAAGTCTATCGGTGAATCCGTAAGAAGAGCACCGAGGAAGGAGAATGCCATCCTGAAAGTGCTGCTACGGCTCGGGAAAGGACTCAACATGAATCGTTCTTCATACAAATGAAGGTCTTGAAAAGAGTTAGCCCAAGCGAGGAGATGTGAAGGCATCGATGAAGAAGCTGAAGTCGACTAAAAGCCGCGATGTATGAGGAGATCGTCAAGATGAATGTTGACTTGGTTCAGAGGAGCGAAATAAGGATGGAGAAGATCAAAGAATTAAAGGCTGATGCTAAGATCTTGACCAAGACGATCCAGAAGCTAGAGCTGGCAGAAACTCGTCATCTGAATAAGCGTCAGAAGCTTGAAGAAGAAATCCGAGAACTTAAGGCTCTTCGGGACCTTGGGCCTCCTCTGACCGATGACCTTCGCAAGCAAATCTGTGAAGAGTATCGGATCTCGGATGAGATTAACAAATGAGATCATGAAAATATATTACGAAAGCTATGAGCTCTGCTAGGAGTCGTGGTGGCGAGGAGAAGTTCGATTACATTAACGTGGATCCATCCTTGCTCGACTCTTCAGATGGCGAGGATGATGCTTGAAGTGAATGTTCTTGTTTCTCTTGAGTTTTATTTAAAAATGTTTGTGAAAATTTCTACTATTTTACTTTCTTTAATTTTTAGGATTCGTGTAAAAAATTTCTAATTTTGTAGTCAAATTAAATATTAATGAAATGTGGTTTCATTCACTTATGACTTGATTGCATTTACTTTCCGCCATACTTGATATTAATTCAATTGGAAAAATGCACAAACTCTTTCATGGACTCAACTTTCGAATCATTAATTAACAACTAAGCATGTCATATAACGAGATAAGATGAAGTTAGGGAATGAGGCATTCCGAACTCAACACTTAGAAAAAATTTAGGTAATAAAGTAATAAAGTAAAGGGATACTTATTAGTTACCGAAGTGTGAGACAGATCTGCTTCATTGGAAATTTGTTTACCCTAGAAGGCCTAACAAAACCAAAAGATGACCTTTGCCTACCACGAAGGGCTGTGATTTAAGTCTCCGAGGACAACGCTTTTACCTACGAAAGGGCTGACAAGGTCTAAATATCGATAATTGCCTACGACCCAGGGCCTGACAACGTCTTAAGGATGACACTTGCCTACCACGAAGGGCCTGACAAGGTCTAAATGTCGACGATTGCCTATCACGCAGGGCCTGACAACGTCTTAAGGATGACACTTGCCTAGCACGAAGGGCCTGACAAGGTCTAAGTGTCGACGATTGCCTACCACGCAGGGCCTGACAACGTCTTAAGGATGACACTTGCCTACCACGAAGGGCCTGACAAGGTCTAAATGTCGACAATTGCCTACCACGCAGGGCCTGACAACGTCTTAAGGATGACGTTTGCCTACCACGAAGGGCCTGACAAACCCAAAAGGTCCACCTGCCATTAAGGCTACCATCGAATGGTCAGCGAGTCCCCCCGAACTTCCTTACACCACTGAACTGATCATCAACGAAGATAAGATTTGTTTGAGAGACCAAAAAAAACAAAAGAACTTTTATTGATGATGACGTGGATATTTACAGACTTCCGATGTACTGACATCGTTTTTACTGAAAGTACTTCCTAAGCCTGCCAGCGTGCCAAGTATTTTTAATTGCTGACCCGTCTAATGCCTTCAACCGATAAGTCCCCGGCTTCGGCACTTCGGTGATTTCATACGGTCCTTCCCAGTTTGGCATCAGCTTTCCCAGATTCTGAGGTGTAGATGCTTCGACTTCTCTGAGGACAAAATCCCCTACTTCGAATCTGCGAAACTTTACCCCCTTATTATAATACTTGGCCACTCTTCGTTAATAGGCTGCCAATTTGATTAAGAAATTTTTCTCGACTTCTTCAAGCAATCAAGATTGGCCTTGACCTTCTTCTTTATTGTAGATCTCTTTGAATTGACTAACTTGAAGACTTGGAGATCCAATTTCAAGCTGGGACTAAGGCATCGATTACCATAGGCGATCGAAAGGTGAATCCCCCGTTGTAGTCCTCGGAGTAGTTCGATAAGCCTATAACACGCTAAGTAGCTCTTCTGGCCATCTGCCCTTAGCTTCGTTCAATCTGCGCTTAATCCCATTTAGCAGCGTTCTGTTGGTCACTTCAACTTGTCCGTTTGATCGAGGATGAGCTCTTCAAGTCTTTACATCTTTGGATCCCCGCTCATTCAAAAATGTTTCAAATTTCGATCCCACAAACCGACGTCCATTGTCCGATATTACCACCTTAGGAATTAGAAGCGAAATACTACTGATTCTTTCAAAAATTTCAAGCATTCCTGTTCCGTTATTAACCTAAGTGGCTTTGTTTCTAACCATTTGGTCATATAGTCGATGGCAACTATAACAAAACTGACTTAACCTTTTGCTTTCGGTAGTGGACCCAGTATATCAACCCCCCAGATAGCAAAGGGTATAGGAGATAGGATCGAGTATAGCTCTTCTGGTGCCTGATATGGGATCGGATTTGTTGGTGACATTTCTTTCGTGCTTCTTGACGTGCTTTCGGTCCTTCTTTTTGAAGATGGTAGGCAAGATGGTACCCCGACGACGAAGTACTTTATAGACTAATGACTTAGAAGCCATATGGTCGTCACAGATGCCTTCATGTACTTCTCGGAGAGTATATTCAGCTTCAGATGGAGTCAAACATTTCAGTAGTGGAGACGAGAATGCCCTTCGGAAAAGATCCCCATCAATCAAAACAAAATTAGCACTCTTATACTTGATTTTCTTGGCTAGCATCCGATCCGAAGGTAAGACGCCATCTGCCGATACTCTATATATGGAGTCAACGGTTGGTTGATTCGGCGCGACGTCACCGATTCATGATGAACACTAGGATGTTGTGTGACGCCCCAAAACTAGGTATAATCACTTACATTCCAAAATAGTATACATCATCATACATACGAGTTGTCAATACACTAAGATGAAACAACTATAACTTTATTATTACAACAAGAAAAGCGTGAGTTTGAATACAAATATTATCTTCTAGACAATATCTATACTCAAATAAATCCTCATCACATTTATTGATACATTATTTTACAAAAATGGTGAGGACTACTAAACAATTCTTTCTAAAACCTTCATTCCATACCCACTAAATACTCGCTATATTCTCGCCTCCCGAGAAAAAAATGGAACAAAAAGGAAAAGGGTGAGCTCAACTAGCCCGATAAAGAATATTATGACTAAGATAATATACAACAAATTATCGTTAGTCTTCAACAGGGAAAAATCTAATAGAATCTGAATAGACAACAAATTTTAAATCAATATTCATGCAATGAAATAATAATTCATTAGAAGAGTTAAGTAGAGAATGCAAACTACTATCTTCCATGTATGAATTTAAAAGTTCATCGCTCATCTTTTATCCTGTAACATCAATCAATATACATCCGGAATCAAATATTCATCTTTGCACTACAGGCAAAAAGATATTCATCGATTAATTCATGTTCATCTAAACACACTGCTCATCTTTGCACTACTACCAAAGATATTCTTCAAAAATCATTCATCTTTTGCACTACTGGGCCAAAGATATTCAATAATATCATCATTTAAGGCCGAGGATGATGAAAAATATTTTTAAAGAAACGAATCCAAATGAAACAAAATGACAAGGATTAAGGATTAAGGATTAAGTACTTTGTTTTATCCATGTTCAAAAAATACCTCAAAAATAATCATAGTGGTGTAAAATTCAAGAATGATCAAAACATGGATACAATCAAAGCTAGTATCCGAATAGATATTTTGACAAAAAGAAGAAATTTTATTTTTCGATGAATAGTGAATAGTCGTGAATAGTAACATATCGTGAATAATAGTAACTCAGACACCAAAAGATAGAAATTTCCCAAAAAACATCTTCACGCTTCATGTGAATAGTACTCGTGAATAAGTAACTCGTGAATAAGAACTCATGAATAGTAACTCGTGAATAGTAACTTCATGAATAAGAACTCATGAATAGTAACTCCGACATGAAAAAAGTTCCAAATTTGATAAAAAGTTTCAACCAATATTTGAAAGATAATGATATTGAAGAAATAATATCATTTGAGAAGAAAATAACATCCCTTACCTCGAAAGATTAGTACTTCTAAATGAATAATCTGGATATAGTCTTTGAAGGAACTTGCATCGTCTAACAATACTCAAAGTATACTCAAAATACTCACAAGAATACGCTCGATAATATAGAGAGAAAAACTTCAATTTACGGTGTGATTTTCAATTCTAACCTAAGCACCCTATTTATAGGAAATTGCTTAGAACACCAAGCGAAAAATTTAATAAATTAATAATATAATTATATAAATTTCCTACGCATGCCTAGAATCTGATTTCAGCCATCAAACACATGCCACATTCTAGAAAAGTAAGAAAAAACGTTTTTCTAATTTTAAATATTTTAAACTTCCAAAATCAATTATTTGAGCTTGAACTTCAATAATTCATAATAAATAGCCCTTTCATCAGAAAATTTGAATCTCATGAGTTTTTATAGGAATTTCAATTCTCTACAACTTTGCGGAAGAAAGTTTTTCCAAATTCCAAATAGAAATTGACCGAAATCCACAAACGGGCGATTTTACGGTTTATAATCAAATTTCGATCAATAAATGGGGTCCACCGACATGTTTAACATGTTTTAAACATTTATTGCAACAAAATACTCTTCCTCCTCGTATACTCATATATCCCACATTCGTTATAAAATATCACCATTATTATATTATTAAAATATAATAATATATTTAAATGAATTATTTTATCGAAAAAAGATAAAATTTCAATTTTCAACAATTGTCACATTAAAATTTTTCTCCATCTATATCCACATAAAATCAATATTTTCCTCATCATATGAATCAATAATTAATTATTCACAAATAATATTACGAAATCACAATATTGACAACCAATGCAGCTTCCCAGGAAAGAGGGGCTTTCCAATAAGAATTTCTCCTTCTTGGCGCCAAGAATTAGGTGACCAAACCTCTCCTTAAGATGAACTTTCTAGACATTGCCAATAATGTTATCTAATAATATTATTCGAGATAATATGAATTATTGCTTCGATAATGAAAAATATCTTTGTAATGACAATTATTGAAACAATGACAATATAAAATATCAACGCAAAGAATTATTAAATCAATAAAATCTTTGAATAAGAATTATCGTAACCATTATTGAGTAGTGCCTTCTTACGTAAGAATCAATAATTGGTGCAATACTGGTGTCTTCTTATGTTTTAACCAATTTAGTATTTTAACAAGATAATTGCAGTAACAACTATCTTTTATTTTTAAACAACTTATATTTGTCGTTTTCTTCATCCAATCGCTTTCCGTTATGGGGCCCACACATGGTCGCTACTGGTCGTCGTTTAATATTCCCCGACAGCAGATAATATATTCCACGACCAAACGAATATTCCCAACAACAATGAATATTTTATAACCACTTGCTTATTTTGAAGTATTTGCGTATTTTACCCTTAACTATCCACATTAATCAAATCAACCCTTACTATTTCAAAATAATAAATAGAAAATTAAATTTCATTAATAATAAGTTGGGGTCTTACAACCTCCCTCCTTATGAAATTTCGTCCTCGAAATTGACGTCACGATACTGGTGTTTCAAAAGGTGAGGATACCTCGCTTTCATTTTCGTTTCCAATTCCCGTGTCATTTCTCTATAGCATGATTCCTCCACAAAACTTTAACTTGTGGTATGACCTTTCTTGGCGTAGGACATGCTCCTTCCTATCTAAAATCTTGACAGTACCTCCTCATACGTTAAGTCTTGGCTATCTCGTCCTGTTCTAACTCAATAACGTGGTTTGGGTCTTTCACATATTTACTGAAGTACGAGATATGTGAAACACATTATGAACACGAGACATACTCGGAGGTAACGCTTGCGTCTATAGGCTACATTTCCTACTCGGTCAAGAATTTGAAATGGACCAATAAATCGTGGATTGAGCTTTCCTCTCTTCCCAAATCTTGTAACTCCTTCCATGGAGCAACTCGCATGACAATACATGATCCCCTACACTAAATTCCACGTCCTTTCGATGAAGATCCGCATAACTCTTTTATCGATCTTGTGCCGTTTGTATACGTTGTCGAATCATTTGGATCTTTTCCGTAGTCATACGTACTAACTCGGGTCCCAACAATGTTGCTTCACCCACCTCGTCCCCAACATATCGGGAGAGCGACACTTTCGTCCCATATAATGCTTCAAATGGAGCCACACCTATACTTGCACGATAACTTTTGTTGTAGGAGAATTCTACCAATGGTAAATACTTATCCCAACCGCCCTTGAAGTCTAGGACACGAGTCTTAATAAATCTTCAAGAGTTTGAATAGTCCTTTCGATTGTCCGTCCGGTTTGAGGATGGTATGCCGAATCAATCAGTAAATCCGTGCCCATAGCTTTTTGCAAGCTAACCCAAAATCTTGAAGTGAATCTTGGGTCACGATCCAAAACTATGGATACTGGGCATGCCATGCAACCTCACAATCTCATTCACGTATATACTAGCAAGACGTTCAAGTGAATAAGTCTCCGTGTCGGCAAGAAATGAAGCGGACTTGGTTAATCTATCAACAATAACCCAAATAGCATTGATGCCTTGAGAAACCGTAGAGAAGACCCGTGAACGAAATCCATGGTAATGTGTTCCCACTTCCATTTCGAATCTCAAGTGGTTGCAACGGACCCTTAGGTACTAGATGCTCCCTTTACACGTTGACAAGTTAAACACATTGAGATAAACTTTGCAATCTCTCTCTTCATATTGTTCCACCAAAATGTATGTCAAGATCACGATACATTTTAGTACTTCCGAGATGGATTGCAAATGGTGTATTGTGTGCCTCCATCATAATCTTGTACTTCAAATCGTAGTCGTTAGGAACACAAAGTCTAGAGTGGACTCAAGTATTCCTTCTTCATCAATTCTCGCTTAGGAATAGCTCCTTCTTGTACTTTCTTCTTCATACGCATCATTTCCGGGTTGGTGGCTTGAGCAACCTTAACTTTTTCTATTAAAGTTGGCTCTGTCGCATATACTTGACATCATCGCACTTTCGTTCTCGCATATGATCTTCTACTCAACGCGTCACCTACCACGTTCGCTTTTCGGGATGGTATTGAATAGTGTGGTCGTAGTCTTTCAATAGCTCGAGCCAACGTCATTGCCGCATGTTGAGTTCTTTTTGAGTGAAGAAATATTTAAGGCTTTTATGGTGCGAATATATCTCCACTTTCTCCCCATATAGATAGTGCCTCCATATCTTTAGCGCGAACGATTTGCTGCGCTGACTCTAGATCATGAGTAGGATAATTCTCTCATACTCTTTAAGTTATCGCGAGGCATAGGCTATGACTTTCCCACGTTGCATGAGAACACATCCTAACCCTTTGCACAAGCATCATTGTAGATAACAAATCCATCCGAACCGGATGGTATTGTTAGAAACAGTCATAAATAAGTCTCCTCTTAAGCTCTTGGAAACTTTTCTCGCATTCTTCGCTCCAAACGAATTTTGTATCCTTCCGAGTTAGTGAGTTAATGGAGTAGCGATTCGAGAAAACCCTTCCACGAATCTCCGATAATAACCATTAAGCCCAAAAAGCTACGTACTTGATCACCGACTTCGGTTGCTCCCAACTTTGTATTGCTTCAATCTTCACGGATCAACAGATACTCCATGTTTTGACACCGTGCCCAAGGAATGCTACTTCCTCAAGCCGAACTCGCATTTCTTTAATTTGGCATATAGTTTGTTTTCACGAAGCCTTTGGAGTACCAAATTTCAAATGGTGCTCATGATCTTCACGACTTTTGGAATATATAAGGATGTCATCAATAAAGACAACAACAAACCGATCCAAATATTCCTTGAATACTCGGTTCATCATATCCATGAAAGCCATAGAGCATTAGTCGGTCCGAAAGACATGACTAAGAATTCATAATGCCCGTCATCGAGTTCTAAAGGCGCCTTTGGAATATCCTCGATTCTAATCTTGGTGATGATATCCGGAATCGAAGATCGATTTTTGAAAAGAATTGTGCCCCTTGCAATCGGTCAAACAAGTCATCAATACGAGGTAGAGGATACCTATTCTTGATGGTGACATGGTTCAATTCCGATAGTCAATACAAAAATCGCATACTCCCGTCTTTCTTCTTTACAAATAAAACAGAGCACCCCAAGGAGATGTACTTGGGGCGAATGAAACCGATGTCCAACAATTCAGAGTAGTTGGACCTTTAACTCCTGAAGTTCAATAGGAGCCATTCGATATGGGGTTTTAGAAATGGGCTTTGTACCGGGTTCAAGATCAATAAAGAATTCAACTTCACGTTACGGGGTAGGCCAGGAAGTTCTTGAAAATCGTCGGAAAAGTCAATAACAACAGAATATTATTCAAATTTGACGTGTCTTTATTCAAATCCATAACATGGGCTAAGAAAGCTTGACATCCGTTTTTCAATAAACGAATAGCTTTATGATTAGATATGACGTTGATTGATTTTAATGGTTTAGTTGCTTGAATTAAATACAACGGTTGGTTAGGAATATGAAAACTAACAACCTTACGAAAACAATCAATTTTGGCATGATGAGTAGTTAACCAATCAATCCTAAAATCACATCAAAAGCAAGTATCTTTAAAGAGATAAGGTCAATGTGTAAGGTGATGGTGCCAACTTGAATCAAACAAGATTTATAAGCGAGTGGATGTGATGAAAGTTTCTCCTAACGGAGTTTCCACAGATATAGGTCAAAGTCTAATTTCTCCTGAGTCAAGTTTAAACGTTGAGCACATGCGGAGAGATAAATGAATGGGTAGCACCCCAGATCAAGTAAGGTATAAACTTCGCAAGAATTTATAAATAGCTTACCCGTGATCACCTCGTTTGGGTTCCTCGCATTATGACCGATCCACAACAAACGCTCTTCCCGAATCGTTGACTTTGACTTTTACGGGGACGTCTTTTGAGTCACCGTCCCCATTGAACTAGGTTTCGCTTTCGTATAATCTCGAAAGCGATATGTCCTTCCTTTCCACAATTATAGCATACCTTGAATCTGTTGTGGGCGGTTTGGTGATATGTCCCTCTTTTCGCATTTATAGCATATACCGGTGGTCGTTCTCCTCCCTAGAACCGATTCTTTGCAAGCCTTTGTCGTCTTCACATGGTCGTTGTTAAATCTCCTCTTTTAAAATCTCCTCTGACTCTCGCTTCTTCTATTTTCATGGCCATGATTACCACCAGAGTGGTTACCATTTTTGTCCGTCTGCTTTTTCTCCATTGGTTATCATTATTACGCTGATCGCTATCTCTACGTACGATCCTGGTTATGGTCCCTCAGTTGACCGTACTCGTTATCTCGCTCTAATAATTGAGCCCTATTTACAACATCTGAATAGAGAGAAAATTTATGAGAAATGAGATATTGTCGTATGCCGGGTTTCAAACCTCTCAAAAACATCCGCGTCATACGTTCCTCATTCTCCACCAAATGAGGTGCAAACCTGGATAACTCTGCAAACTTTGCCTCGTACTGAGACACCGTCATGTTGTTTTGTTCTAATCTGATGAACTCCACTTCCTTCATATGACGAACACTTTCAGGAAAGTATTTGTCATTAAATAATTCTGAAATGTCTCCCAAGATACTTTGAGTGCGGTACGGATGGAGTACGCTTCACGAGACTCCCACCGATGATGCCTCGCCACGGAACATAAAGGTGGCGAATGGAACCTTCGTTCTTCTTAGTGCATCCCAAGACATCGAATATCTTGGTAATTTGTTTGACCCATGTTTCCCGCCATGATCGGATCTCCTTTCCCTTAAATTCGTGGTCCCAACTCTTTGAATGCTTGCTTGGTTGTGACAACCCGTGAATTGCTATCATTTCCTCCTCAGATTTTGAACACGAGTCTCCTCGTCTGCGATTTTGCATGAACTACAAAAAGCTTCTAAACATCCCCTCGTTCATCATCTCTTTCGGTTGGTGTTGTTCACGGGAGGAACATTGCCACTGTTGTTGACGTTCTCCTCGTTGGTGAGTACAAAGCGTCTCCACGGTCTCATTTCCATTGTTAATATTCTCGTCGACATTCTCAAATCACCGTCATATAAACAAGGGTTAATTAAGGAAATCAATATATCACATAATATCCTTATATATCGACCAACTAAAAAATAAGCTTTAGGTAGGACACCTTAGCGAAGGATTTACTCGTCTCTCCCCTCTAGTTCTATTCCCGATCTCCGCCGGAGATCATATCCCTAAGCTCGATACCAAACCGTGACGCCCCCAAAAATAGGTATACATCACCCATTACGAGTTGTCAATACATGATGCGAAAACAACTACAACTTTATTATTACAACAGAAAAGCTGTGAGTTTGAATACAAATATTATCTTCTAGACAATATCTATACTCAAATAAATCCTCATCACATTTATTGATACATTATTTTACAAAAATGGTGAGGACTACTAAACAATTCTTTCTAAAACCTTCATTCCATACCCGAGGCTAAATACTTTCGCTATATTCTTCTCGCCTCCCGAGAAGAAAAATGGAACAAAAAGGAAAAGGATGAGCTCAACTAGCCCAATAAAAGAATATTATGACTAAGATAATATACAACAAATTACCGTTAGTCTTCAACGGGAAAAATCTAATAGAATACAATAGACAACAAATTTTAAATCAATATTCGCAATGAAATAATAATTCATTAGAAGAGTTAAGTAGAGAATGCAAACTACTATCTTCTATGTATGAATTTAAAAGTTCATCGCTCATCTTTTATCCCCTGTAACATCAATCAATATACATCCGAATCAAATATTCATCTTTGCACTACAGGCCAAAGATATTCATCACTTAGTCATCATGTTCATCTAAACACTGCTCATCTTTGCACTACTGACCAAAGATATTCTTCAAATCATTCATCTTTGCACTCTGAGCCAAAGATATTCAATAATATCATCATTTAAGATAGAGGATGATGAAAATATTTTTAAAGAAACGAATCCAATGAAACAAAAAATGACAAGGATTAAGGATTAAGGATTAGTACTTTGTTTTATCCATGTTCAAAAATACCTCAAAAATAATCATAGTGGTGTAAAATTCAAGAATGATCAAAACATGGATACAATCAAAGCTAGTATCCGAATAGATATTTTGGACAAAAAGAAGAAATTTTATTTTTAAATTGAATAGTGCCAGTATCGTGAATAATTAAGTATACGTGAATAGTAACTCAGACACCAAAAGATAGAAATTTCCCAAAAAACATCTTCACGCTTCATGAATAGTACTCGTGAATAGTAACTTCGTGAATAAGAACTCATGAATAGTAACTCGTGAATAGTAACTCATGAATAGTAACTCATGAATAGTAACCCCGACATGAAAAAGTTCCAAATTTGATAAAAAGTTTCAACCAATATTTCAGCATAATGATATTGAAGAAATAATATCATTTGAGAAGAAAATAACATCCCTTACCTCGAAAGATTAGTACTTCTAATTTGAATAATCTTGGGATATAGTCTTTGAAGGAACTTGCAAATCTAACAATACTCAAAGTATACTCAAAATACTCACAAGAATAAACTCGATAATATAGAGAGAAAACTTGAGTTTACGGTGTGATTTTCAATTCTAACCTAAGCACCCTATTTATAGGAAATTGCTTAGAACACCAAAGCAGAAAATTTAATAAATTAATAATATAATTATATAAATTTCCTACGCATGCCTAGAATCTGATTTCAGCCATCAAACACATGCCACATTCTAGAAAAGTAAGAAAAACATTTTTCTAATTTTAAATATTTTAAACTTCCAAAAATCAATTATTTGAACTTTAAACTTCAATAATTCATAATAAATAGCCCTTTCATCGGAAAATTCAAATCTCATGAGTTTTTATAGGAAATTCAATTCTCTACAACTTTGCAGAAGAAAGTTTTTCCAAATTCCAAATAGAAATTGACCAAATCCACAAAGCAGGCGATTTTTTAAAATATAATCAAATTTCGATCGATAAATGGGGTCCACCAGACATGTTTAACATGTTTTAAACATTTATTGCAACAAAAATACTCTTCCTCCTCGTATACTCATATATCCCACATTCGTTGTAAAAATATCACCATTATTATATTATTAAAATATAATAATATATTTAAATAAATTATTTTATCAGAAAAAGATAAAATTTCAATTTTCAACAATTGTCACATTAAAAATTTTCTCCATCTATATCCACATAAAATCAATATTTTTCTCATCATATGAATCAATAATTAATTATTCACAAATAATATTACAGAATCACAATATTGACAACCAGGCAGTTCCCAGGAAAGAGGGGGCTTTCCAATAAGAATTTCTCTTTACTGGCGCGCAATTAGGTGACCAAACCTCTCCTTAGACAGAACTTTCTAGACATTGCCAATAATGTTATCTAATAATATTATTCAGATAATATGAATTATTGCTTCGATAATGAAAAATACTGTGTAATGACAATTATTGAAACAACAGTAATATAAAATATCAACGCAACAATTATTAAATCAATAAAATAAAATATCGAATAATAATTCATCAACCACCATTATTGAGTAGTGCCTTCTTCACGTAAGAATCAATAATTGGTGCAATACCGTGCTACCTTGTTTTTAACCACCGAGTATTTTAACAATATTAATTGTAAATAACTACGTTATTATTATTTTAAACAACTTATATTTATCGCTTTCTTCATCCAATCGCTTTCAGTTATGGGGCCCACACACGGTTGCTTGCGTCAATCATTTAATATTCCCGAAACAAAGATTTAATATTCCACGACCAAACGAATATTCCCCGACAACAATGATGATATTTTATAACCACTTGCTTATTTTGAAATATTTGCGTATTTTACCCTTTAACTATCCACATTAATCAAATCAACCCTTACTATTTCAAAATAATAAATAGAAAATTAAATTTCATTAATAATAAGTTGGGGTCTTACATTGCTCATATCGACATCCATAGTAGAAGACCATCTCGCATCATCTCGTATTCACGAACTTCTTCAACAAGAAGAAGCTGCAACTACTCTACGTCGATCCTTCACTTCATTTCACAACTTCATCGACTTGAAAACGAGTATTCAACTACAAAATCAGCCAAGGCTTGTCCTTTGATGGCCGTTTGGGGATGATATTCAATGAAAAATTGGGACAACTCCATCGTCCATGCAGCTAATCTCCCCGATACCTCAGGTTTTCCCATAATCTTCTTTAAAGGCTGATCTATGTATATTATTACCAATCTACCCTGGAAGTATTGCCTAAGCTTTCGACTAGCAGTTATTAAAGCAAAAGCAAACTTTTCAATGTTTGGGTACCTTGTTTGAAAGATCCCGAGAAGGACATGGCTTACGTAATAAACCGGTCTTTACTTCAACTTCACGCACCAACACTGCTCCTACCGCCATACGAACTAGTCACTAAGTACAAATATAGAGGCTCAAGCAGGGAGCGGGTTTCACCAACAAAGGCGCCAAGATAAGTAGGACTTGATGATTTTTTGAAGGCTCCCTCACACTCCAAGTCCATTGGAACGTCTTTTAATTCTTGACCCTTTCAACGTATCAAAAAACGGCAAACATCTTTCTGCCGACTTGGACATGAACCTCCTTAAAGCTGCAATCCTTCCAGTTAGACGTTGAACATCTTTAAATGACTGAGGAGTCTTCATGCTCAGGATCGCTTGAATCTTCTCTAGATTAGCTTCAATTCCTCTTTGACTGACAAGATAACCCAGAAACTTTCCAGCCCCTAGACCGAAGGTGCACTTAGTGGGATTTAGTCTCAAGTTGTGATGACGAATTATTTGAAAGCATTCCTCTAAATCATCCAAATGTTTATGTACCAGCATGCTTTTAACAATCATGTCATCCACGTACTGTTAGGTTTGTAATATTCATGAACGCAATCAAATTGCTCAAAGTAAGCGGAAACGTGTAAAAATCAGAGTTTAAAATTTTACAAACCATATACCCGGATCACCCTTTATGCACAATTATTAATTAAACGAAAAATTGAAGAACAAAAAACATACCCTTGAAGATCCGAGCTTCCTCGTGTACAAGTTCACCTCCAATCTTTTCGCGTTCAACTTGAATCCACCGGGTTTGGTTCCTTCCTTTGATCAACGTTAGCCACCCAAGTGTTTGGCCTCTGGGAGGTGATCCACCAAGGAAGAAGAAGGATTCAAGAAGATGGGTGGTTGGCTAAACCCTAGTTTTTTTTTCTCTATAGAAAAGGGCGTACTCTCCAACCATTGGAATTATAACGTAGTCTTAATATCCCGATATAAGACTCCTCTTATAAAGATATCAAGTAACCCTATTAAAATAAGGTATTATTTAATTAAACCCTTTTAATTAATTAAAGGCTCCTTAATCTTATTAGGGATAATTAATTAAACTCCTTTAACTAATTTTCCTTCCTAATCCAATTAGGAATAAATGAGAGTACTTATATTAAATTAATTCCTAAACTCTTTTAAAAATTAAAATAATAATAATAATTGTAATAATATTAATAAGACTCCTCTTATTAATTTATATTTAATATTTCTAAAATATTAAATAATAAATATTAAGCTATTTAATTTATTCTATCACCATAGATTAAATTAAATATACATAACATATTATTACGATTATGCCATTAACTTCTTAAATAATTATTCTTCCTTTTATGGTGTGACCCTTTAGGTTCTCCATATTAAATCGGTTGTGAATAAATCAATTAGAACAATTCTAATCTTATTTAAATAAATAAATTAAACAATTAATTTATTTAAATAAATAATATTTATTCTACAATGATGGATAAGCCTCCCTAGCGATCAACGACTTTCCGGATAATATAGATTTCAACATTAATCATAAAAGAACCTTTGAGTAAATAGTTACCGTATAATTCAATCCTTCCACTATACAATGTCCCAATTAAATATAAGACATGAAATTTCATCAAGTCTTATTTTATTTAATTATATGTATTTCGACTCTTAAATGCACAACACCAAATAATGCAAATTAGAAACTCCTTTCTAATTTCATTCGCCTTAACCCAAGGACTACTTGGGTTGTCATTTATCGAATCACATAGGACATTTCTCTTCTTTTAATAGAAATGGTAGATTCTTTATTGATCATACATTATCTCCATATACAACTTATTATACCCAAGCATACCCTTTGATATACCTCTAAGGGTCTTAAGGAATAAGTCAAAGTATAACTCATCATACACAAGATACTATGATGATCTCAAGTCCAAGGATCACTTGACTACTATCACTACAGAATTCTATTGACAGCAAGTAAAACTCCATTAGGTATTCCTTAATGAGCCCACGTTCGATGAACTTATTCTCTAATAAGCACCTACATACTTGCTTTAGTGTCTCCACACAAATGATCATGAGATCAATCATCCTCATCCAATGAACAAAAGAACGTATATGTACCAATCTATCCTGGATTCACTAATCCCCAATTTAGTAATCCAATGATTGGGAACTATTTTAGTTTTAAGCTTTCTAAGAATTTAGATCTCATTAGAATGATCATCATCATTATTCTAAAAGCATTGCTTAAAACTATGGGTTTATCACATATTATAAAAAAAGATCATGTAGATAATTAAAAGCCTTTAATAAATTAATACTTTTTATTAATAAATGAATAAGATTGTTACAAAGTATATGCTTTATCATCAAACATGATTGGCTTGTGTGCATACTACTTTCAATCTCCACACTTGCACTAAAGTCAATCGTCATGGTATCTCATATACTCTTCTTCTCTAAGTGACGATTATCCTGCTGTTGGATAAGCTTTAGTTAATGGATATGTAATGTTGTTTTGAGAGTTCACTATCTCTATAGTGATTTCCCATCTTTCAATGATTCCTATAATCAAATGAAAGTGCTACAACACATGTTTATATCCAAGATGAGACTTAGGAACTATTCCTAGTTCTGTAATGAACTTATCATCCAAACAATCAACTTGCGACTTCATTTATAGCTATATACTTTGTCTTTATCATTAAACCAAAGAACCTTTTGCTATTTGGAACCTTTCAAATTCACTTTGCACCACTGCTCAAGGTAACACTTTACCTTAAAGTGGATTTTCGATCGTCTTGGTGCATCTTCGAAAAACTTGAGTCCTAAAAGCCCTCTAGTTTTAATTCGACCCACCATGAATATGATCACATCCTTAATGCCGGTAAAGAACTTTAAGATGTTTTTCACTTTCTTACATGTGATCTTCTCCGCATATACGACCGATCAACATTAGATCTTGTATATTTCATTGCATACATGATAGTCACTCATGCGATCTCTCTTTTCTGGAGTCTGTGGGGACTATAAAGAGAAATACACTCCATAGCTCATCAACATGAGACATCTCTTGGAGTTTGCCATGCTAAACGACTTTAGCATCAAATGAATATGCGTTCCTTGGGTTAAGTTGAGCATCCTTTTAAATCTATCTATATAGATTTGCATCCCCAATAATGATACTCTTCCCAAATCATTCATGGAGGATTGTTTAGACAACTTTATCTTTACTGATTGTAGCATTGGTATGTAATTCCTCATCCGTAGTATATCAACATATAATACTAGAAATTTCACGACGCTCCCACTGACCCTTTTGTACACACTAGAACTCTTACCTCATCGTATGTAACTCTGGATCATCATCTTCTATGATCGTACCTCATCATCATCATCATCCATGATGAATCCATACCTCCTAGGTATCTTGGTACTATTCCGTTTATGATTCTGGTTTGTGGTACAATAGGTCTATCTACAGGTTCCTCTTATTTGACTTATAGTGTTTTGTGGATCATGAACTCTTCAAGATCTATAATCCTCCCACTAGCCCCTTCAATGATAAACACCTTTATCTTAGAAGGCAGCGTGTTTCGTAACAAACACCTTTTGCTAAAGTAGAATTATAGAACATATACCCTAAACTTATTTTAGGATGTCCCACAAATCATACATGTCAAATCTTGTCCCAAGCTTATCCTACGAAACCTTTTCACATAAGTTGGACAACCCCTTATCTTAACATACTTAAGATTAGAATCCTCCCCATCCATAACTTTTATGGAGTCTTGGGGGATTTTTTTGAGGTTACCTTTTTCGTAGATATGCAAATGCATTTCTAGGACATGATCCTGAAAGATCTTTGGAATGTCGGTAAAATAATTATGGACCGTACCATGTCCAACAAGGTACGATTTTTTCCTTTTCGATACATCAATCAATTATTACGTATCGAGGCGTCCATTATGAAAAACCATTTGAGATGATCTAGAAACTTATTGCTCAAGTATTTATTCCTTGATCTAATCAAAGAATCTTAATACTTTGTCAATTTGTTTCACTTATGAATTCTTTGAACTTTTCAAATAATTCACACTTGTATTTCATCAAATACATAGATTCAAATCTTTGAATGATTATCTCCTTTTCATATACTAGTTTGTTCAATTTGCAAAATTATTTTCACGTAAGTCAAGTATACAAAATCCATTAAGTAAAATTTCGCCTCTTTACAAAACATTATTATTATAAATAGAACAACAATTTTTCTTAATTATAATATCAAATTTCATTGTCCAACAACAAAATGAAAATAATGTTTCCAACGAGAATCGAATACAATAACAACTTATTGACTTAATAGATTTGCCGTAGTAGGCATTGCTAAACTATAAGTTTCTATGGCTAATGTAGCAACCTTTGCTTCATTTCCCACACATAAGATTATTTATCTTTGTTTAGCTTTCTACTTCTTCTTGGTCCTTCATAAATCTATATTTATGATAACCAAAGTCGATATCCAATATCCAAGTAGAACCTTGACTTAAAGAAAAATTTATTTTAAATCTTGAACAAAATTGTATTTGTAAATCAAAACTTCATTAAGCTTCTTTGGTTAGCCAAACGCAAGGTGCTTATCGCAGCTTCTTTCCAGTGTCCATGCTTATTGCAGTGGAAGCAAACTCCTTTGCTATCCGTATCTGTTTTGTTCTTATTATCCTTTATTTTTGCCTTTCTATATACCTTCTTTGAATCGTTCTTCTTTTGGAAGATCCTTTGGCCCCTACCAAAGAAGACATGGTCTTTCTTGGTTGAAAGTGACTCTCATCATTTTTCAACATGTTAAGCAAATCAACGAAGTCGATATCTAGCTTGTTTATATGAAAAATTCATAACAATTGTGAAAGAGTCCCGAGTGAGTGCAAGATCAAATCTTGGCTCAACTCTCCATCCATGACAAAACCAGTTGTCCTAATTGATCAATCAAATTGATTATGTTAAGAACTTTTTATCTCATCTTATAGTGCCATTGGCCATTCTAGATCGGAAGAGCTCCTTAGATATCTCGATATCTATCGGTCCTACTTTCCTCACCATCAACTACTTGATGTGCGGGAATATAGTAGGATCATCCATAGTTTCATCTTGACGTCAAGCTCGTTACTCATGGATGCTGAGCATGATGCATTGAGCCAATCATGCATCATCATCTTGCCACTTTCTAAAAGTAGCAATCTCTTCCTCGGAGGCATTATGCGCAACCATTGCGAGGATAGGCGTATTAAGGACATAAGATAGCTTTTTCACTATATGAGAACTATTCTCAAATTCCTTAACCAATCCGCTTAATTGATTCAGTTAATTTAGCATCTAATATGCTTCGCAGATGATAGTAATTTTAGACATTGTAAAATTACGTAAATGAATTTGTAATTAACAACATTTTAACATACATTCTTTTATTAATTACCAAAATAATTTAGGTCTTATTTTAAATTGGTATCTCCCACTATTTTCTTCAAACTATATTACCTCACTTATATAGTTCGGCAAAATCTAATTAAAGATTTGCTAGTGAGAATAAGGATCCCATTTCAAATGTATATAGCCTTGTGGTGACACAACAAACTATATATAAATAAATAGGTAGACAATTTTTGTCAATTACATCAACTATCTGACTCCTTTTCTTTTGCCTCTTAGATTATTTTGATCAAGTGGTGGCACATCCGAATCAAAATTATCCAAGTTAAGTCCCACCTAGCACTCCATATATTCAAAAAAGAAAATATCATCCTTGTGGTGACACAACAAAACAATATTGTTCAATTTTTTTTATAAGCATCAAATGTGATAAATTAACATCTTAAATACTTAATACTTGCCTTGTGGTGACACAACAAACTCATATTAAATATTTAATACTCTATTAATTTTATCATGCTAGAAAGCGACGTTCGATATTCCAAATATCTTTGAACGCTTAGACTTAATATAAAAATTTGAGGGGTTTGTTATTAATTTGTCTCATCTTGTTTAATACAAGCACGTATATATATATATAAAATACGCGTTATATTAATGAACATCTGAAGCATGTTTGCATAATATATAATATATATATATATATATATAGTATAAGCATGCACATATAGAATACTATATTCTACCCGGATTGATTATGGACTTTTATTCTAGTTTGGTTCACTAGAGCCACCAAGTGAACCAAAGGGTCAAACCCTAGGGGTGCAAGAAATAATATTTAAATATAACTATTACATTTAAACTTTGAGCTCCATTACAAACGGGTCTTCAAGCGCTCCTTGCTCCTTGATCTCCAATTTTTCAAAATTAATTCTAACTATTCCTATTACAAAACTAATTAAAATAAATAGAAACCTTGATCAGCAGTCAAGGGGAAGTACATAGGAGGAGATAGAATTTACATTCGAAAAATTAGAGAAGACGAGTACTGTGAGACCCCATTTAATAAAACCCATACATTCATGCATCCAACTAAAATAAAATCCAATCACATTGGTCAATAGTCCATAATCAATCTCATTTATTATCATACATATCACCATATGCATCAATACATAACATTCATCTGATGAATAATAAACATTCAATATATATATTGATATCATTTAATGGGCAAATTTAGTTAGTATAAAATCTAATTTTTGAATCAAAATAAACTCCTTTATTTTAATCCAAATTTAAATCAAAATAAAACTATTTTATTTTAATTTATCCAATTTTGAATAAAATAAAATATTTTATTTTAATCAAAATAAACTCCTTTATTTTAATTAATTATGGAATCCAATTCCAAGTAAAAAAAAACTTATTAAAGGAAACATGGATTTTCTTTCCACCTATTCACAAATAAACTCCTTTATTTTGAATAATATAAAATTTTATTTTATATCTAAATAAACTCCTTTATTTAAGGAAACATGGAATCCAATTTCAACTCCAATTAGTTATCATGGAATTCAATTCCAACTCTAATTAGTTAGCATAAAATTTAATTTTAAAATTAAAATAAATTCTTTTTTTTTTAAAATTAAAATAAACTTTCTATTTTAAAATTAAAATAAATATTTTATTTTAATTATAAAATTATTAAAATATATATTACATATATATATATATATATATTATATATATATATATATATATATATATATATATATATATATATATATATATATATATAACTTTTGATAAACGTGAAGCATGAAAGCGAATATCAATTATCTCATTCACGTGGGAACTTTCACCTTTTACAGGATTTGAGAAAAATTCATGTTTACTTTAAAAATAAATCATTCACCTTTGTATAACACATTATACCATGAGATCATACTGCAAAGCATTCACGTGGGTAGTCCGCAGAAATAATCGGGATTACCGAAATTAATTTATTTTTTTTTAGATAAATTTTATATAACAAAATTATGCCCAATTAAATTGTTCTAAACACATATCAATATGCATATCAAATTTAAACAATTAATAATTCGCATAAAGGTTTGGCTTTGATACCACTGTTAGGTTTGTAATATTCATGAACGCAATCAAATTGCTCAAAGTAAGCGGAAACGTGTAAAAATCAGAGTTTAAAATTTTACAAACCATATACCCGGATCACCCTTTATGCACAATTATTAATTAAACAAAAATTGAAGAACAAGAATCATACCCTTGAAGATCCGAGCTTCCTCGTGCACAAGTTCACCTCCAATTCTTTTTCGCGTTCAACTTGAATCCACCGGGTTTGGTTCCTTCCTTTGATCAACGTTAGCCACCCACGTGTTTGGCCTCTGAGGTGATCCACCAAGAAAGAAGAAGGATTCAAGAAGATGGGTGGTTGGCTAAACCCTAGTTTTTTTTCTCTATAGAAAAGGAGCGTCTTCTCCAACCATTGGAATTATAACGTAGTCTTAATATCCGATATAAGACTCTCTTATAAAGATATCAAGTAACCCTATTAAAATAAGGTATTATTTAATTAAACCCTTTTTTAATTAAAGGGGCTCCCTAATCTTATTAGGGATAATTAATTAAACTCCTTTAACTAATTTTCCTTCTCCTAATCCAATTAGGAATAAATGAGAGTACTTATATTAAATTAATTCCTAAACTCTTTTAGAAATTAAAATAATAATAATAATTGTAATAATATTAATAAGACTCTCTTATTAATTTATATTTAATATTTCTAAAATATTAAATAATAAATATTAAGCTATTAAATTTATTCTATCACCATAGATTAAATTAAATATACATAACATATTATTACGATTATGCCATTAACTTCTTAAATAATTATTCTTCCTTTTTATGGTGTGACCCTTTAGGTTCTCCATATTAAACCTGTTGTGAATAAATCAATTAGAACAATTCTAATCTTATTTAAATAAATAAATTAAACAATTAATTTATTTAAATAAATAATATTTATTCTACAATAGGGATAAGCCTCCTAGCGATCAACGACTTTCCGGATAATATAGATTTCAACATTAATCATAAAAGAACCTTTGAGTAAATAGTTACCGTATAATTCAATCCTTCCACCATACAATGTCCCAATTAAATATAAGACATGGAATTTCACAAGTCTTATTTTATTTAATTATATGTATTTCGATTCTTAAATGCACAACACCAAATAATGCAAATTAGAAACTCCTTTCTAATTTCATTCTCGCCTTAACCAAGGACTACTGGGTTGTCATTTATCGAATCACATAGGACATTTCTCTTTTTTAATATAAGTGGTAGGTTCTTTATTGATCATACATTATCTCCATGTACAACTTATTATACCCAAGCATACCTTTGATATACTCTAAGGGTCTTAAGGAATAAGTCAAAGTATAACTCATCATACACAAGATACTATGATGATCTCAAGTCCAAGGATCACTTGTACTACTATCACTACAGGAATTCCTATTGACAGGCAAGTAAAACTCCATTAGGTATTCCTTAGCGAGCCAATGTTCGATGAACTTATTCTCTAATAAGCACCTACATACTTGTTTTAGTGTCTCCACACAAATGATCATGAGATCAATCATCCTCATCTAATGAAAGCAAGCAACGTATGTACCAATCTATCCGGGATTCACTAATCCCCAATTTAGTAATCCAATGATTGGGAACTATTTTAGTTTTAAGCTTTCTAAGAATTTAGATCTCATTAGAATGATCATCATCATTATTCTAAAAGCATTGCTTAAAACTATGGGTTTATCACATATTATAAAACAACATCATGTAGATAATTAAAAGCCTTTAATAAATTAATACTTTTTATTAATAAATGAATAAGATTGTTACAAAGTATATGCTTTATCATCAAACATGATTGGCTTGTGTGCATACTACTTTCACGTACACCTCCATATTTTTACCCAACTGGTATCTGAAGACGTAGTTCATCATCCTCTGGTATGTGGCCCCGACATTGATGAGGCCGAATGTCATTTTCTTGTAGGCATATATCGAACGATGCGTAATGAACGCCGTCTTCGGTATATCCTCTTTACTCATGGAAATCTAATGATACCCAGAGAATGCGTCCATGAAACTTAACAAAACATACCCCGAAGTGGCATCGATGAGTTGGTCGATGTGGGGCAACGGGTAGAAATCCTTTGGACAAGCTTTTTTTAGATCGGTATAGTCGATGCAGACTCGCCATTTACTGCTTACGCTTCGGACCAGCACCACATTTGCCATCCATCTGCGGGTAGTCGATCTCAAAAATGAAGTCAGCTGCCAACAGTTTTGCAATCTCTTCATCAATGATCCGCTGACGTTCAGGTGCAAAGATTCTCCTCTTCTGTCGAACTGGTTTCTTTGACGGGTCAACTTCCAACCGATGCTCAGCAATATCCCTGCTTACTCCCGGCATATCCTGAGGTTCTCATGCGAAGATATCAACATAGCATTGCAGGAGCTCCATGAGGTTCGTCCGTAGAGGTTCCGGCAGACCCGAACCTATTTTCACTGTCTTGTTCACTTTGCCCAGGATGAGCTCTATCTCTCTGCTTTTTCACCGTGGCATGGCCGATGGTTCTAACTACTCTCTGTGAAGGGTTCGATCTCTATCGCCATGGTCTGCTTTTGCTTCGATACCCCCACTCCCGAAGTGATCACAGCATTTCTATAACACCTTCTGGCCAGATCCAAATCTTCTTTCACCTCACCAACCCCATGAGCCGTAGGAAATTTGATTTTGAAATGAGGAATTGAGGTCACAGCTTGCAAAGCAATTAAAGTAGGCCTTCCCAAAATAGCATTATAAGCAGAATCTACATGCACAACATAAAATTTGCAAATAATTTCTACCTATTGAGGGGTCGTTCCGAAGATGATCGGTAGTTCAATGGTTTCAGCCACCTTGACCAGATCGTTACTAAAACCGTACAAAGGAGCCTCCTGCCCTATCTCCATCTTTCGCCCGTCTAGGTGCATCCTCTGATAAGCGTGGGCATACAGAATATCTACAGAAGACCCATTATCTACCATCATTCACTTCATATCCACCGAACCCACTTGCATGCGACCAAGACCAACCTACCTCACGGTTCGATGATTTTCGAAGGGTAATCAGTAAGACCTCAATTTTATGAAATAAAAGTATTCAATTTTTTTAATTACTATTCATGAGTTACTATTCACGAGTTACTATTCACGAGTTACTATTCATGAGTTACTTATTCACGAAGTTACTATTCATGAGTTCTTATTCACGAAGTTCTTATTCACGAAGTACTATTCACGATTATCGTTCACGAGTACTATTCATGAAGCATGATAATTTTTTTTCGTAAGAAGGCATTACTCAATAATTGTTACGATAAATTCTTTGTTCAATATTTTATTTTATTGATTCAATAATTGCTACGTTGATATTTTATATTATTGTTGTTTCAATAATTGTCACGTACAATATTTTCCATTATCGAGCAATAATTCATATTATCCTAATAATATTATTGGATAATATTATTGGCAATGTCTAGAAAGTTCTGTCAAGGAGAGGTTTGGTCATCTAATTGCGGCTAAGTAAGGAGAAATTCTTATTGGAAAGCCCCTCTTTCCTGGGAACTGCCAGTTGTTAATATTGTGATTATGTAATATTATTTGTGAATAATTAATTATTGATTTATATGATGAGGAAAATATTGATTTTATGTGGATATAGATGGAGAAAAATTTTAAAATGACAATTGTTGAAAATTAATATTTTATCTTTTACGATAAAATAATTCATTTAAATATATTATTTTAATAATATATTAACTATGATATTTTTATAATGAATGTGGGATATATGAGTATATGAGGAGGAAGAGTATTTTGTGGCATTAAATGATTAACACATGTTTTGTGTGTTTGGTGGACCCCATTTCTTGACCGAAATTTGATTATAAATGTAAAAAATCCTTGGTTTGTGGATTTCTTGGTCAATTTCATTTGGAATTTGGAAAAACTTTCTTCGCAAAGTTGTAGAGAATTGAATTTCCTATAAAAATATACGAGATTCGAATTTTCTGATAAAAGAGCTATTTATTGTGAATTATTAAAGTTTCTGGTATATCTCTGGTGCGAATTGATTTTTGGAGTTTAAATGATTTTTTGTTAGAAAAACATTTTTTGTACTTTAATTGGCCCTCACTTGCACATGTTAATGGCTGAAATCAGATTTCAAAGGTGGGCTAAGGAATTTTGTTTATAAATAATATTATTATATTCAATTTTACTCGCTTTGGTGTTCTAAGCATTTTTACATAAATAGGGTCTTGGGTTAGAATTGAAAATCAAACCGTAAACCTAAGTTTTCTCTATATTCCTCTCTCGATATATTGAGCGTATTCTTGTGAGTATACTTTGAGTATTGCTATACTATGCAAGTTCGTTTCAAATACGTTATTCCAAATCTTTCTTCTTTCTTTTGAGGTAAGGGATAGTAAGGGATTTTAAGGGTTATTATGTTTTTTAGTTTCGAAATTTTTCTGAACCTTCAAAATTCTGGAAAAATTTGAAATGATATTTTGATGAGTTTTGTAGAGTGTGTCCAAAATGGCGATTTTTGGATGTATAGATTAGGAGTTATGGATTTTATGAGAAAGGACTATTTTAAAAGTAACTATTTATGACTCCTTGTGATTAACTCCAAAATTGATGAAATTTTTATTGGGAGTACATCTATATAGTATCAGTATACCGTGTAAATTTCAGAATTTTGGATAAAAGTATAATTTATGATAAATATTTAAATATTCGGTGGTTTTGGCCATATGAAAAATAGTAAATGATTTTTAAAATTTTGAAAAAATATATGTTCAATATGGGACTATGTTATACTAAATCCCAGAAAAGAAATATTTTTGGAACTGATTTGGTATTTTTCATGAAAATATTCTAGTTATGAGTAAATGAATTAAATATGTTATGTGAAGTAAGTAAAAATTGGAAAATATGATTTTATGGCTTGAGAATCATATATGAGGTATATGCAGATTTTTATGAGGGTTTTGGTTATTGGTGATGAAATCTTATGAGTTTGGCATTTTATGATGATTAAATGCATTAATTAGTAAAGTGTAAACAATTTAATTAAATTGTTTATAAGTTTTAGAAATGATTAAAATATTATTGTAATATTAATAATATTAGATTATGAGATTTCTATGTGATTTATAACATTTGGATTTAAGGTGTTATAAATATGGATATGAATTTTATTATGAAACTTTATCTTTTCGTGTAGAGATTCTTATGCACGATATCTGGTATTATGTACGAATCTAATACGTCTTATTCACGACAAATTGGTTTCTTCTTTGACCAAATTATCGTTGATTTATGAATCTTACTCTTGAAATTAAAACCATGTTTTGATTATATTATTTTTATATAACATTCTTATAACCCTAATGATGATATTTCTCTTTGACTTGAGTGTAAAGATGGGTAGATTATTGGTATGATCGTGACCATAGGTTCTCTTTGGCGATGAGTGCAAAAAGTTGAATTGTTGACCGGTATGATCGCTGACCATTGAATTTACAATTGAATATTTTTAGCTTAAGTGCAAAGGTGAATTGATCAACATGGTTATAATTATTGTTATATAACTTCTGAAATGATTATGTATTTCTTTGATATATGAATATCTTTGGCTCGTTGTGCAAAGATGACTGTTGATGAATATCTTAGCTTAGTAGTGCAAAGATGAATTATTGATGAATATCTTTTGCTCAGTAATGCAAAGATGACTGTTGTTGAATATCTTTTAGCTTGTAGTGCAAAGATGAATTATTGATGAATATCTTTGGCTCGTAATGCAAAGATGACCTGTTGTTGAATATCTTTAGCATGTAGTGTAAAGATGAACTGTTGATGAATATCTTTGGCCCGTGGTGCAAAGATGAATTTATTAGTATGATTATGAACAGGAACTGTGATTTGGTATAACTATGATCTTTGATGTTTCAGGTAAAGACAGGTGATGAAAATTATCTTCGTCCTGGATGAGAAGAGAAATTTAGAATCACAATTATGATTATGAATTATTCATATAATTGTGGAAAGGAACTGTTGATTGATGTTACAGGGATAAAAAATTGTTGGTGGACTTTTAACGTGGAGAAGACAATAGACTTTATAGTCTATTTGACTCTTTTAATGGATTGCTTTCGTTCACCGCAACTATGGTTGAAAAGTTTTATCATCTACCATATGTTCTAAATCTACGATTTATTCTTGATGAAGACTATTGATAATTTATTTATCTTTAGTCATAATATTCTTTCTTGAGCTAGTTGTGCTCACCCTTTTGTTTCACAATTCCTTTCGTAATAAAAGTGTAGTTTGGGTTAAGCGGGGATAACAAGGAATAGAGCGGTGGTCTATAGTTGTTGAGGTTCTCCTAAAAGAGTATGGAAATAATTTTATTGAGGACTTTAGTGTGTTGTATTTTATACATCATTTAATAGTTATTTTTGGTGAATTAAATAGGGTGAAAGCGAACCCAACTTTGGAAGGGTGTTTTGTCACTATCATACAAGATGTCTAATGACATACTGAACTTCGTGTTATCATAAGACATGGTTGTGCTCATCCACTTCTTTGAGTATATTTACAAGTACTACCTATATAATCTTGGTGTTTGTTTGGAGTATAATACCCAATTAGAGACAATGGAGATAATGATATGTCGAGAGAAGACTCACCATTGGGAAGAATATGATAGTAATCTTCTCGTTTTTCTTTTAGGGGTCTATTAGGGTCAACCAAGGATA
This sequence comes from Panax quinquefolius, assembly GCA_020205615.1. NCBI lineage: Eukaryota > Viridiplantae > Streptophyta > Magnoliopsida > Apiales > Araliaceae > Panax > Panax quinquefolius. The sequence continues at coordinate 119,769,615 of CM035158.1, forward strand.
ATTACGTGGCTATATGATATCTACCATAACCTAAAAGCATGGCCTCCCATGTATGAAGGTTTCCTGAGCACTTCCCAAATATTCTAATTTCTAAAACAGCTTTTTTGACTATACCTTTATGTAAGGTGTCATTGTGACGTCTTCTGATTGGTATATATTTGTATCCAAACTCACAAATATGTGTTGTTGTATTTTGCACGACAATTGTTGTAATAAAGTTGTAGTTATTTACGCATCCATGTATTTGGCGACTCGAAATGGGTTGGATGGAATGAACCTATTTTGGGGTCGTTACATAATCCTCGTCAAGAAAGGAGATTACCGTACTTGGATAAGGTCTATCGGTCTCTTGGAGGTACTGCTTAATCGACACGAATCAATCCAAGTGACTTCTAACTTCTTTCCAACAAGTTTGCCAAGTACCCCGATGACATCTATCACATGCCTTGCAGTCGTCCCGGGTTTGTGATGCTTCTTTGGCCGGTTGGCTGCCGAATAGGTCCTCCGTCCTGCTTTGATGATTAGTTCACGACCACATCTTGAACTAAAGCCCCACCTTGTACCTTTCTTTTAATGAAATCTTTCAAACTAGCACGATCGTTAGATCGTGACCCGAAGCTTGATGGCAATCACAATACTTACGAGAATTTCCTTTTCCAGGCTTAATGTTATCTCGAGGTGGCTCGAAGATAGGTTGATTCTTAATCTGATCCAACATAACAGCCCTGTCTGTGTTGAGTGTTGTTTACGTCCTATTCACTCTCTGGGTGGAAGCGAACGAACGTCCTCTACCCTGTCTCCAATTGTTGTATTTCTTCGACCCGCCTTCATAGCGGTCTTTATTCCCTTCATTCTTTTTCTGGTCCCCATCGGTTCTGTCCCAATCTGTCTCCTTAAGCCGATCTGAAGAAGGACGTTTGAGGCTGTTCATGGCTTCCTCCACCACGATATAGCCTTCACTTTGTCAAAGGCTTCAGTGAGACTCTTGGTGGGTGAAACATTAACTTCTTCACCAACTTCTCTCGATTTAACCAAATCTAACCCATTCAAAACAAATTAATATGTAGATCGTTCAGTCATCATTACTGGTCGATCGCTTCAGGCAACCGCTTCACATATTGACTAAAGACTCATTTGAATACTGTCGAACCCGAGCCAACGAACCAGTTGGTTTTCCCTTCTTTTGTTGCTCCCGAAGCGAGCATGAAATTTACTGCACATGTCTGCCCAAGATGAAATAGAATCCGAGGGCAAAGTTCCCATCCACCGCCGCATCCTTTCTCGAAAGTTGTGACAAAAGTATGACACTTAGCGAAGATCGCTAAAGTCATAATAATCCATCGGTCGGTTAACGCTCTCGATCAGTGTCGAGGGATCCCGGATCCATCATAACTTTCAATGTGGGGCAACTTCTTGGTGGGGTCGACTTTCTCTTTTAGAATCTCCGCGAAAAAGGGATGCCTTCCTTCCGGCGCATCTTTCGTTTTTTGTACTTGTGGTCGCTGCTTTCGAAGTTCCTTTAATTCTTTAACCAGATACTCCACACCTTCTGGTTGAGATGATACTTCTTTCTCCGGCGACTCCTTCTTCTGAGCGGACCAATTTCTTACAACAGAACCTCCAACTTTAGAGGGACTTTTCCGATTACGAGCATCTACAAGGTGGTGTACCCTCAGTAGACTCTCGGGAGTATGACCTCTAGATATACTTCATCTCTGAACTCGGGCGCTATGGTGAGAATGCGCAACAACCAGTGCCTTCTTTGTACTCTCAAGAGTGCGATCTCTGGATCGACCTCTTCGTCCGCTTCGACCCTGTTCCTTAGAATCGATAGGGTGATATGCCCTCTTCGATCTTTGAGGAATAGGGTTCGGGATCTTCTTCTTTCTCGAGTTTGGCCCCGAGACTCTCGTCCTGAATAAGCAGGTTCCTTCCCACTCCGATGCCCTCGCTCTTCGGACTAAACATAACTGAACTCTTCGTCCCTTAACTCTGCCATTCGAGCCATCTGCTCAGCTATATCCTGTCGCTGCTTCATAAGTACTTACATAGCTCTATCTGCTTCGTCTGCCATCTTAGCCAATCGGGAGGCCTTTGCGTCTTGGTCATCTCGGTATCGAGTTCTAGGCGAGGTGCCTTCTACTCGTTTTCGACCATGACCAGACCCCTTCTCCGTTGTGAAAACTAGCTTACGCTTAGCTTTGCCCACCGCTTCGCTTGGTAGAGAATCTTCGGTGAGCGTCTGCGGACCGTTGTCTTTGGCGTGAACACTTATTATAGGTCCCAAACGATCTTTGCGGAACACTCATGGTCTTGATTCAACGACACCATCTACCGCCTTTCTAGTGTGTGTGTTCTACTTTTCACCATGAATATCGACGTAGAACAAACACGGTTTGTGATTGAAAATACTCGGGACACTAGAACTCGGCCTTCCTCCTTCTAGCGCCCAATGTTAACGCCAAGATCTACTCCGACGTCCCAATCACGTAAAAAACGCTCGATCCTGCTGCGATAAACACGATAAACACCACAAGCTTGATGCTTGGGACCACGGGGATAGCTCGGCGTGAGAGTCAATATCGTGTGTTCACAAGGTTAACAAATGGAGGATGTAATGTCTAGTGTATTGAGAGAGATCATAATCCTCATTGGTGTGTATGTATGAATATGAATGTGAACGCACACACATTTGTGAAGACTTGGTTTATAGGTGATACTCTCTTTTGCGGGTTCTGCAGTACCACCCACTACCTCCGACACGTTGCCCGTGATCGATGGGTCCTGCCACTTTGCACTGCCTATCTCTCTTACCTTTGGTCACTTTTTCATTTATCTGGCACTTGAAAGTAGTATGCATACAAGCCAATCATATTTGATGATAAAGCATATACTTTGTAATAATCTTATTCATTTATTAATAAAAAGTATTAATTTATTAAAGGCTTTTAATTATCTACATGATCTTTGTTTTTATAATATGTGATAAACCCATAGTTTTAAGCAATGCTTTTAGAATAATGATGATGATCATTCTAATGAGATCTAAATTCTTAGAAAGCTTAAAACTAAAATAGTTCCCAATCATTGGATTACTAAATTGGGGATTAGTGAATCCGGATAGATTGGTACATCGTTCTTTGCTTTCATTGGATGAGGATGATTGATCTCACGATCATTTGTGTGGAGACACTAAAAGCAAGTATGTAGGTGCTTATTAGAGAATAAGTTCATTTGAACGTTGACTCATTAAGGAATACCTAATGGAGTTTTACTTGCATGTCGATAGGAATTCTGTAGTGATAGTAGTAGTACAAGTAATCCTTGGACTTGAGATCATCATAGTGTCTTGTGTATGATGAGTTATACTTTGACTTATTCCTTAAGACCCTTAGGGTATATCAAAGGGTATGCTTGGGTATAACAAGTTGTACATGGAGATAATATATGATCAATAAAGAATCTACCACTTCTAATAAAAGAAGAGAAATGTCCTATGTGATTCGATAAATGACAACCCAGTAGTCCTTGGCCAAGCCAGAATGAAATTAGAAAGGAGTTTCTAATTTGCATTATTTGGTGTTGTGCATTTAAGGATCGAAATACATATAATTAAATAAAATAAGACTTGATAAAGAATTCCATGTCTTATATTTAATTGGGACATTGTATGGTGGAAGGATTGAATTGTGCTGGTAACTATTTACTCAAAGGTTCTTTTATGATTAATGTTGAAATCTATATTATCCGAAAAGTCGTTGATCATTAGGAGAACTTATCCTATTGTAGAATAAATATTATTTATTTAAATAAATTAATTATTTAATTTATTTATTTAAATAAGATTAGAATTGTTCTAATTGATTTATTCATAACCTTTAATATGGAGAACCTAAAGGGTCACACCATAAAAGGAAGAATAATTATTTAAGAAGTTAATGGCATAATCGTAATAATATGTTATGTATATTTAATTTAATCTATGGTGATAGAATAAATTAAATAGCTTAATATTTATTATATTAAATATAAATTAATAAGAGAGTCTTATTAATATTATTATAATTATTATTATTATTTTAATTTCTAAAAGAGTTTAGGAATTAATTTAATATAAGTACTCTCATTTATTCCTAATTGGATTAGGAAGGAAAATTAGTTAAAGGAGTTTAATTAATTATCCCTAATAAGATTAGGGAGCCCCTTTAATTAAAAGGGTTTAATTAAATAATACCTTATTTTAATAGGGTTACTTGATATCTTTATAAGAGGAGTCTTATATCAGATATTAAGACGACGTGATAATTCCAATGGTTGGAGAGTACGCTCCTTTTCTATAGAGATAGAAAACTAGGATTTTGCCAAATACCCATCTTCTTGAATCCTTCTTCTTCCTTGGTGGATCACCTCTAGAGGCCAAACACTTGGGTGGCTAACGTTGATCAAAGGAAGGAACCAACCCGGTGTATTCAAGTTGAACGCGGAAAGGATTGGAGGTGAACTTGTACCTGAGGAAGCTCGGATCTTCAAGGGTATGTTTCTTATTCATCTTTTTCGTTTAATTAATAATTGTGCATAAAGGGTGATCCGGGTATATGGTTTGTAAAAATTTTAAACTCGATTTTTACATCGTTTAAAACTATTTTTGCAATTTGATTGCGTTCATAAATATTACAAAACTAAAAGTGGCATCGAGCCAAACCTTTACGCACAAATTATTAATTGTTCAGATTTAATTTGTATATTGATATGTGTTTAGAACAATTTAATTGGGCATAATTTTATTGTATAAAATTTAAAATAAAAATAAATAAATAAAAAAAAAAGTGCAGTGCATTTTTTTTTTCTCACGATCCGTGTGATTCGCGGTTAATCGATATATTGATTCACTACTGCTTTTTTGAAAAAGTTACTAAGTTTTTTTTTTTTTAAGGTGGCGATCTAGTATCTAGTAATATATATATATATATATATATATATATATATATATATAAATATATTATTATATATATTGTACTTATATATAAAATGTGATTAATTAATCATATATATATATATATATATATATATATGATATATATGATATTATATATATATATAATATTCTTAATAATTTTATTATTAAAATAAAAGTTTATTTTAATTTTAAAATAAAATTTTTATTTTAATATTAAAATATAAAGTTTATTTTAATTTTAAAATTAAATTTCATGCTTAACTAATTAGAGTTGAAATTGGATTCCATGATAACTAATTGGAGTTGAAATTGGATTCTATTTTTCCTTAAATAAAGGAGTTTATTTTGATATGAAATTAGATTTCATATTATTCAAAATAAAAAGGTTTATTTGTGAATAGGAAAAAGAATCGGTCTTTCCTTAAATAAAGGAGTTTATTTAGATATGAAATAAGATTTCATATTATTCAAAATAAAGGAGTTTATTTGTGAATAGGAAAGATAATCCGTGTTTCCTTTAATAAATTTTTTTTTATATATGGAATTGGATTCCATAATTAATTAAAATAAAGGAGTTTATTTTGATTAAAATTTTGATTAAAATAAAATAGTTTATTTTATTCAAAATTGGATAAATTAAAATAAAATAGTTTTATTTTAATTTAAATTTGGATTAAAATAAAGGAGTTTATTTTGATTCAAAATTAGATTTTATACTAACTAATTTTGCCCATTAAATGATATCAATATATATATTGAATGTTTATTATTCATAAGATGAATGTTATTTATTGATGCGTATGGTGATGTGTATGATAATAAATGGGATTGATTATGGACTATTGACCAATGTGATTGGATTTTATTTTAGTTGGATGCATGAATGTATGGGTTTTATTAAATGGGGTTCAACGTACCTCGCCTTCTCTAATTTTTCTTAATGTAAATTCTATCTCCTCCTATGTACTTCCCTTGATCACGATCAAGGTTTCTATTTATTTTAAATAATTTTGTAATAGGAATAGTTAGAATTAATTTTGAAAAATTGGAGATCAAGGAGCAAGGAGCTTGAAGACCCATTTGTAATGGAGCCCGGTTTAAATGTAATAGTTATATTTAAATATTATTTCTTGCACCCCTAGGGTTTGACCTTTTGGTTCACTTGGTGGCTCTAGTGAACCAAACTAGAATAAAAGTCCATAATCAATTCGGGTAGAATATAGTATTCTATATATGCATGCTTATCTATATATATATATATATATATTATATATTATGCAAACATGCTTCGCATGTTCATTAATATATACGCGTATATTATATATATATATATATGTGTGTGTGCATGTACGCTTATTAAACAAGATGAGACAAATTAATAACAAACCCTCAATTTTTATATTAAGTCCTAAGCGTTCAAAGATATTTGGAATATCGAGCGTCGCCTTTCTAGCATGATAAAATTAATAGAGTATTAAATATTTACTATGAGTTTGTTGTGTCACCACAAGGCAAGTATTAAGTATTTAAGATGTTAATTTATCACATTTGATGCTTATAAAGAAAATTGAACAATATTGTTTTGTTGTGTCACCACAAGGATAATATTTTTCTTTTTTGAATACATGGAGTGCTAGGTCAGACTTAACTTGGATAATTTTGATTCGGAGAGCCACCACTTGATCAAAATAATCTAAGAGGCAAAAGAAAAGGAGTTGCATAGTTGATGTAATTGACAAAAAGTTGTCTACCTATTTATTTATATATAGTTTATTGTGTCACCACAAGGCTATATACATTTGAAATGGGATCCTTATTCTCACTAGCAAATCTTTAATTAGATATTGCTTAAACTATATATATTGAGGTAATATAGTTTGAAGAAAATAGTGGGAGATACCAATTTAAAACAAGACCTAATTTATTTTAGTAATTAATAAAAGAATGTATGTTAAAATGTTGTTAATTACAAATTCATTTACGAAATTTTACAATGTCTAAATTACTATCATCACGAAGCATATTAGATGCTATTTAATCGGATAGAATTAAATGAATTGGTTAAGGAAATTGAGAATAGTTCTCACGGCTGAAAAGCTATCTTATATTCTTAATATGCCTATCCCTGCAATGGTTGCAGACAATGCCTCTGAGGAAAGATTGCTACTTTTAGAAAGTGGCAAGATGATGCACTGTGATTAGCTCGATGCATCATGCTCATATCCACGAAGAATAGCTTGAGCTTGATCGACTGAAACTATGGATACTTCTACTATACTCCCGCACGTCAAGTAGTTGATGGTGAGGAAAGTAGGGGCGATAGATATCGAGATATCTAAGGAGCTCTTCCGATCTAGAATGGCCAATGGCACTATAATATGAAGACAAAAAGTTCTTAACATAATCAATTTGATTGATCGATTAGACAACTAGTTTTTGTCATGGATGGAGAGTTGAGCCAAGATTTGATCTTACACTCACTCCCTGACTCCTTTCACAATTGTTGTGAATTTTTCATATAAACAAGCTAGATATCGACTTCAGTTGATTTGCTTAACATGTTGAAAAATGATGAGTCACTTTCCAACCAAGAAAGACCATGTCTTACTGGTAGGGGCCAAAGGATCTTCTGAAAAGAAGAACGATTCAAAGAAGGTATATAGAAAGGCATAAACAAAGGATAATAAGAACAAAAGCGTCACGGATAGCAAAGGAGTTTGCTTCCACTACAATAAGCTCAGACAACGAAAAGAAATCATGAAAGCGTCTTGCGAGGCTAACCAAAGAAGCTTAGTGAAGTTTCGATTTATAAATACAAATTTGTTCTTGATTTAAAATAAATTTTTCTTTAAGTCAAGGTTCTACTTGGGTATTGGATCTGAGACTTTGGTTATCATAAATATAGATTTATGAAGGGACCAGCGAGTAGAAAGCTAAACAAATATAAGTAATCCCATATGCGGAAAATGTAACAAAGGTTGCCATATTAGCCATAGAAACTTATAGTTTAGCAATGCCTACTGGGCAAATCTATTAAGTCAATAAGTTGTTATTGTATTCCGATTCTTGTTAAAAATATTATTTCCATTTTATTGTTGAACAATGAAATCTTTGGTATTATAATTAAGAACAATTGTTGTTCTATTTATAATAATAATGTTTCGTATAGAATGAAAGATTACTTAATGGATTTTGTATATTTGACTTACGTGAAAAATTATTTTGTAAATTGAACAAACTAGTATAAGAAAAGGAGATGATCATTCAAAGAGTTGAATGTATGTATTTGTTGAAATACAAGTGTGAATTATTTGAAAGGTTCAAAGAATTGAAATGAAACAAATTGACAAAGTATTAAGATTCTTTGATTAGATCGGAATAAATATTTGAGCAATAAGTTTCTAGATCATCTCAAATGGTTTTCTCATAATGGGCGCCTCGATACGTAATAATTGATTGATGTATCTCGAAAGGAAAAATCGTACCTTGTTGGACATGGTATGCGGTCCATAATTATTTTACCGACATTCCAAAGATCCTTACAGGATCATGTCCTAGAAATGGTCGCATATCTACGAAAAGGTAACCTCAAAATCCAACCCCAAGACTCCATAAAAGTTATGGATGGGGAGGATTCTAATCTTAAGTATGTTAAGATAAGGGTTTCCAACTTATGTGAAAAGGTTTCAAGGATAAGCTTGGGACAAGATTTGACATGTGTCTGATTTGTGGGACATCCTAAAGTAAGTTTAGGTTATATGTTCTATAATTCTACTTAGCAAAAGGTGTTTGTTACGAAACACGCTGCCTTCTAAGATAAAGGTGTTTATCATTAAAAGGGGCTAGTGGGAGGATTATAGATCTTGAAGAGTTCATGATCCACAAAACACTATAAGTCAAATAAGAGGAACACAGATAGACCTATTGTACCTGGCACAAATCATAAATAACGGAATAATACCAAGATACCTAGGAGGTATGGATTCATCATGGATGATGATGATGAGGTACGTCATAGAAGATGATGATCCGAGTTACATATGATGAGGTAAGAGTTCTAGTGTGTACAAAAGGGTCGATGGGAGCGTCGTAAATTTTTAGTATTATATGTTGATATACTACGGATGAGGAATAACATACCAATGCTACAATCGGTAAAGATAAAGTTTTCTAAACATTCCTCCACGAATGATTTGGGAAGAGTATCTTAATTGGGGTAAAATCTATATAGATAGATTCAAGAGGATGCTCGACTTAACCCAAGGAATGTATATTCATTTGATGCTAAAGTCGCTTAGCATGGCAAGCTCGAAGAGATGTTTCATGTTGATGAGTCATGGAGTGTATCTCTCTTAATAGTCCCCACAAACTCCCGAAAAAGAGAGATCGCATGAGTGACAATCATGTATGTAATGAAATATATGAGACACGATGTTGATCGGTCGTATTGCGGAAGATCAACATAAGACGGTGAAAAACATCTTAAAGTGCTTAACCCAAGCACTAAGGATGTGATCATATTTATGGTGGGTCTAAATTAAAACTAGAGGGCTTAACAGACTCAAGTTTTTCAGACAGACCAAGATGACAGAAAAATCCACTTTAAGGTAAAGCGTTATCTTGAAAAGTGGTGCAGTGAATTGGAAAGGTTCCAAACAGCAAAGAGTTGCTGGTTTAGTGATAAAGACAAAGTATATAGCTATAAATGAAGCTACAAGTTGATTGTTTGGATGAAAAGTTCATTACAGAACTAGGAATAGTTCCTAAGTCTCATCTTGGATCTAAACATGTGTTGTGGCACTTTCACTTGATTATAGGAATCATTGAAAGATGGGAAACCACTATAGAGATAGTGGACCCTCAAGAACAATATTACATATCCATTAACTAAAGCTTATCCAACAGCAGGATAATCGTCACTTAGAAAAGAAGAGTATGAGATACCATGGTGATTGGCTTTAGTGCAAGTGGGAGATTGAAAGTGGTATGCATACAAGCCAATCATGTTTGATGATAAATCATATACTTTGTAACAATCTTATTCATTTATTAATAAAAAGTATTAATTTATTAAAGGCTTTTAATTATCTACATGATGCTGTTTTATAATATGTGATAAACCCATAGTTTTAAGCAATGCTTTTAGAATAATGATGATGATCATTCTAATGAGATCTAAATTCTTAGAAAGCTTAAAACTAAAATAGTTCCCAATCATTGGATTACTAAATTGGGGATTAGTGAATCCGGATAGATTGGTACATACGTTGCTTGCTTCATTGGATGAGGATGATTGATCTCATGATCATTTGTGTGGAGACACTAAAAGCAAGTATGTAGGTGCTTATTAGAGAATAAGTTCATTTGAGCGTGACTCGCTAAGGAATACCTAATGGAGTTTTACTTGCTGTCGATAGAAATTCTCGTAGTGATAGTAAGTCTGAAGTAATCCTTGGACTTGAGATCATCATAGTGTCTTGTGTATGATGAGTTATACTTTGACTTATTCCTTAAGACCCTTAGGGTATATCAAAAGGGTATGCTTGGGTATAACAAGTTATATATGGAGATAATATATGATCGATAAAGAATCTACCACTTCTAATAAAAGAAGAAATGTCTATGTGATTCGATAAATGACAACCCAAAGAGTCCCTTGGGTTAAGGCGAATGAAATTAGAAAGGAGTTTCTAATTTGCATTATTTGGTGTTGTGCATTTAAGGATCGAAATACATATAATTAAATAAAATAAGACTTGACAAGAATTCCATGTCTTATATTTAATTGGGACATTGTATGGTGGAAGGATTGAATTGTCTGATTTAACTATTTACTCAAAGGTTCTTTTATGATTAATGTTGAAATCTATATTATCCGAAAAGTCGTTGATCGCTTGGGAGGCTTATCCCTATTGTAGAATAAATATTATTTATTTAAATAAATTAATTATTTAATTTATTTATTTAAATAAGATTAGAATTGTTCTAATTGATTTATTCACAATCGGTTTAATATGGAGAACCTAAAGGGTCACACCATAAAAGGAAGAATAATTATTTAAGAAGTTAATGGCATAATCGTAATAATATATTATGTATATTTAATTTAATCTATGGTGATAGAATAAATTAAATAGCTTAATATAATATTATTATATTAAATATAAATTAATAAGAGAGTCTTATTAATATTATTACAATTATTATTATTATTTTAATTTCTAAAAGAGTTTAGGAATTAATTTAATATAAGTACTCTCATTTATTCCTAATTGGATTAGGAAGGAAAATTAGTTAAAGGAGTTTAATTAATTATCCCTAATAAGATTAGGGAGCCCTTTAATTAAAAGGGTTTAATTAAATAATACCTTATTTTAATAGGGTTACTTGATATCTTTATAAGAGGAGTCTTATATCGGATATTAAGACAACGTGATAATTCCAATGGTTGGAGAAAGCGCTCTTTTCTATAGAGATAGAAAACTAGGGTTTTGCCAAATACCCATCTTCTTGAATCCTTCTTCTTCCTTGGTGGATCACCTCTGAGGCCAAACACTTGGGTGGCTAATGTTGATCAAAGGAAGGAACCAAACCCGGTGGATTCAAGTTGAGCGCGAAAAGGATTGGAGGTGAACTTGTACTGAGGAAGCTTCGGATCTTCAAGGGTATGTTTCTTATTCATCTTTTTCGTTTAATTAATAATTGTGCATAAAGGGTGATCCGGGTATATGGTTTGTAAAAATTTAAACTCTAATTTTTACATTTTAAACTTATTTTTGCAATTTGATTGTGTTCATAAATATTACAAACTTAACACTACTTTATATTTCCATCCACATTAATGCATGGCGGTGTCTTAGTCAATTGTCATGCTTTTCATCATTACAAGTCAAAGTAATAGATATTAAATGATATGATGGGTTAATCCAATGAACCCAATCTTGGCCTTATAGGATTAAATAGAAGTAATATGGTGACTAAGCCCAGTGACTTTCAAGGTTAAATAATGAAGGCCCAATGGATTAATTTAATAAGTAAGCCCAACTTACTCGGCCCAAAGAGGAGAAATATCATGACCCAACATTAACATTTTTCTTTAGACCAAATAGTGGTTCTATTTATATATATAAATATATATAGACTATGAACATTATTATAACAATAGGCTGTTAAAAAAAAATTACGAATTCTTATATATACATAATAGGTTCAGTACTTCCGCCCAAAGAATAATTAATTCATCCATACAAGAAATCTATTATATCATCATTAATTTCTTCCTAACCTCTGATGATCACATCAATTGAGAAAAAAAAAATCTCTAACATATTAGCCACCCTCAAGTACCTTAAAAATATAGCACACAATTTCTTCCTTAGATGCTCAAGCTGTCGTCTCCCTTCTTCCCCTTCAATTAGCTCGTATACGATAGAATGACGCAGTTAGGTTTTGCTTATTATTCTCTTAAAATAAATTTTATTAATTAATATAATATATTTATTAACTCTCCAAATTTTAATAAGATTTTAAAATTATACAATTCTAAATTAGACCCACTTAGTTTAAAGCCCAATTTTTACTAATTTAACCATCACATATTAATATTTATTAGCCCACATAAATTAAATAACTAATTTGACCCAATAAATGACAAAATCCAATTAATATGTTTTAAAACAAAATAATTTTTTTATTATTTAATATTTATTTATTTATTATTTTTTCCCAGATATTACATAGAAAGTACTAATAATTATTACAAAATATCATTTCTTTAATTTAAATTTAAATTGATCTTTCAAATAAAGGCGGTACATATAAAAAGAAAACATTGTTTTGGACTTGAAAGGCTCGATTGCCATTGCCCTTTGATTTGAGGAATAAAATTAGAAACACATAATATTATATGATAGAATGATACAATCTGAATTCCTCAGAAAATATAAGAAGCTAAAGCTCCAACTCATACAAAGGGTAAAATGAATACCACCTTTGTTCCTTAAAAATGAATATGATCCGGTAACCTATGCAGACCTAATCACTTCTAACAATAAAGAAATCTCTGCTACTCTTGTGCTCTCAATTACACAATGGAGGAGGAATAACATAGTTGACAAGGACCCAAAATCATAACATTAAACAGATTGGTTAAACAATTTTCCAAAAACATTTTAGGCGCCAGACTCACTCTGTTCAGATTTTCACTAGCAATGGCAAATCGCCTACATACAAATTATAGAAGCCTTAAGCATGGTGGTCCTTCCTTCTGTTCTATGTATAATGTCCTCTCATGCTTATGTCTGAACCGAACTGATCTCCACCCCACATTATGTAATCTCTCAAGTGTTAGGTTGCACTGTATCATAACCATCGACTAAAGTATATGTTCATGAAGTATCTTGACGGATTGAAGCCACTCAAAATCACTGCAACAAAAACACGTTGGAATTTCTTAGGAAACAAATCAATTAAAAAAATGACAACCAATAGAGGCATTTTATACTTACAAATAGGGGAAAGGATTATGACAATGCCGATCGGGTACAGGAAGAAAGTGGTTTTCTCCAAAAATGGAAGTACTGCATCAAAATAGACTATCTGAATAATCATTAATGAAAGCAATCCTTAAAAGGATTCTTCACCAGTCTCTTCTAGTTCATAACTGTCATCTGGACAGACAACTGTATAGGATCATAATTTCATTGTAATTTTTTCGTAGAAAAGTACTAGACGACCCAGTTTATAGTTTATATATTCAGCAGCAAGTTTATACACCTTGAATAGTTTAATGGAAGAGATACACATGCTCAGCTCCTAAAACAGACGCTGAAATTTAATGAAAATCCAAGAAGCATAACATCAATTATAAGGAATCTGCAAACCCTCCATCTGACACAAGAATTGACAAATTTTATGACTATTTAAGACAACTGATCTAATTTGTGGGCCTCACAATAGCATAAACAAGGATGATTTATCAGGGCATTACTATAACAGGAGATGTTTAACATGTACAGAACAAAACATTGCCCCACCATCGTGTTTCCCATTCCCTCTTTAAAGAGAGAGGAGATGGACTGAGAAGGAAAAACTTAACTTACCATCATAACCTAGAAAGTTGAGGTAATGATAATAGGAAGCAGCAATCATCAAAAGAAGATTTGAAAGCAAAACTGGAATGTAACCATGAGCAACCAAGAGAGGTGACAGAAAATAATGTATCACTGTAGTAAAAAAAATAAAGGTAAGTAATATTCCAATGGAGAAATTGAGTCTGATAATATCGGAGAGAACAACATTGCACATACCATAAAGCATAACAAACATTGGGAAGAAAGAGTTGCAGTGCACATCAAATGCATACAGCCTTCACAACAAAACATCCTATTAGTAGCAAAATACACAAGAAACAAATGAATCCATACATGTGTATATACACAGAAATATGTCAATACGTGTGTGTATATATGAATATATGTAGGATATATATTTGATTATACATTTGGAGCTTCCGAGTATATAAAAATATATATTTGAATACATATATAGATATATAATTGAAATATACATACAAATATATACACATATATTCATATATTTACACACATGTAAACTAGAACTATCTGAACTTGCCATTCAACCCGCTGCTCTACTACATGACTGTTCGGAGCTTCCTCTCGAAGATAGGTATTTGTCAGGAACCTGCACAGCATCAATGAAGAAAACTTGCCATCATTAGCTTCCTAACACATGTATAAAGTTAAAAATTTACTAAACATACATTTCTTGTTAGCATAGTAGAAAACGAAAAGAGCACGATAACCAGTTAAATATAACTTCTAGGAAGCTTATTTGGAGAAAACAAACATTTCTGAAATTATTTATTGGGTACACAAAATGTCGGAGCAAGTGTTAACAATTAGTTGATGTATATATAATAATGGCAGCACTAATGTTGCATTATATGCCTATCTTAGAGTCACAAACATCAGCAAGGAATGAAAAGAAGACGGATGTGTATCTTAAATTTTAAGACAAGCTGTATCTACTTCACATTGGCAGTGACTTTTACCAGTAACATGTAGCCAAAAGTGCTCCAGTAACTAAAAAATGGAAAAGCAATACTGAAATGACTACAGAAACAGCATGTCCCGCACTATGATCATACCTGAAATAGATGAAAGATAGCAAGATAGAACAAGAATCAGTGTTAAAATACACAAAGGACATATAAAGACGATGAACAATAATCATCAAAAGAAAGATAACATAAAAACAATTATGCCATTTTTTAATTTTTATTTAATAAGTAATTATGTCGAAAAGTAATAATCCAATTGAGAGAAAACTTGAACCATGAAATTTCTCAAGTCCAGAGAGACCAGTACATTAGAATAAATCATTTTTAATGTACTTATTATTTGAGTTCTAGTTCCGAAACATTATTAGAAGGATATGCTCATAAAAGAAGTGCTTCAAGAGTTTCTAGTAATTATAATAAATGATTAAAAAAACAAAAAACTATCTTGACATGCTTAGATTTGTTAAACATCAACACTAGGATAGGTAGCTAGGACTAGCATATGAAAAACTTACGCAGCACAGTAAGCCGTAGTTGAAACTGCCAAAAGAAGACTGCAGATTACAACAAAAGCAGGATCATCACGTGCCCACTGGTTCTTGGTTTCTGCAACAAAAAGATAGGTTCTTAATATAAGTATAATATCTAGTCAACTAAATTCAAGAAATTTTTAAACATAGCATAGCGTATTGGCCATTAGGTCAAAATTTGGTGTGGGATGGGTAAGCACTGGTTGCTGGGGCTATTCAAGTGATACTCTAGGATTTTGTGGTTCTAAAATTTTCTGAAGCAGATAATTGCTTGTTGATTAGTTCAAGGCTTAAAAGCATGGTTTAGAAAATCTGTTTGCAGGTCAACAGTTGAGAAAAAGAATAAGAAGATTACAGAGAAATTGGAATCACTCCTAGAATCCCTTAAGCATCCCACAAGGGATTGGAGTTGCACATCATAAAATTCCCAAAAGGACTTCATATATTTGTAATCGTTGTAATATAAAAAATGAAGGCACATTGCTTGCAATATTCATTGTTAGAATCACTTACTTAAACATGCAGTGCAATCATAATAATTGGTTTTAGAGTTTGATACTAGAAACAAAGTCGCCATGCTCTAATGGAAGTTTGATGTCCAATATACCACACTCTTTGTACAGAGTTGTCGTATACATGTTCTGTCCGCATTACAATCATGATCTGATGGAAAAAGGAAAAACGAAAAAGGCAAAAGGTAGGGGAGAAATTCCATATTTCTGTGTAGCAACTGAGACAATTAAACAGTATTTGGCCTAAAGTCTCAAAAAAGATAAAGATACCCAGAAAATATTATACACTAAACAACTTAAAAACTACTTATGAAAAGGAGACTTACGTTTGTGATACTTAGTGTGCTGATAGCTGCATCCAGCGTCCAGGTCCACATGCAAAATGTGGAGTCTAATATGTTAGTATGTTTCATACATGAAAAACAATAAGCTTTTTCAATAAACACTAACGTTGCCTAAACCCAATATTATCCAACTGGTACGATATAGCATAAATAAGTTCCCTACTAAAAGCCAGATAATGATAAAGAGGGTCATTTAATTCATGCAAAATCAGAGAAAGGGTTGTAAATGTAAAACACCAGAGAAGATACCTAGTAGTTTTGATGTAGTGAATTTGTATAGGACTAGTAACCATATGAAAATTTACTGAATGTTCAGCATTGAATAGGAGGGTACTTACACAACTTTCGGTGAGGTGCATAAATGAAGCATTTGCCAGAAGGTATATTCAATATCCATTTGTTGCCACTGCAATGAAAAAAGAATCACTAATAGAAACTAGACAAAAATATTTGTTAACAAGATTAGTGAGCAGCAATAATAAAAAAAAAGATGAGTACACAAATACAAAAGGGTAATCTTAAGAAAGAGTAGGTGATAAAAAATAAAAATCCGTACTTGAGTAATTTGTTTGCAATGCAAAACAAAAAACATATTGGACAGAGCAAGTGAATTTTTTTACGTTAAAAGTTGATGAAATGGAAACCAATCACAATAATTACAGAACCTTATGGATGGAAGTTGGAATGAGAGTTTACAGGGGTTGAGGAAGAACAGCAGCATAGTGTTCGGCTTACGATAAGTAGTTTAACAATTTAGTCCGTACACACTCCACCTTAAGAGAAGGAGGCAAGCAGGGTCAGACAATAACTGTTCAAGATATCTGAAGTAGTGATCTACGAAAACTCAGGAGATTCCTTCAAAGGATAGAATGGATAGAATAGCACTTTGATTAAGCTTTCAAAACCTGGACCTATTTGTAACTTTTATACCTACTACTTCCATCCCAAATTAACGGATCTATTTTAAAAAATTTGAACTAAATATAATTAATGGCCAAAATCAAAAAATGTTTGAATATGACTGAGATTTGGCGCCTTGACTTTAAAAGTGACCAACACTTACAGACGTCCCAAAAAAATGAACTTTGAAAGTGACTAACATGTATGGACATCCCAAAAAATAATCGAATTTTTGTCCTTCCACACGGACAAAAAATTCATTACTACACTCAACTCTATTAAGAACCATATAAGCAAATGCCATTCCAAATAGACTTGAATTTGGTAAGCCATCAATCGAACCACTGAACTCTCTGACTGATACCCAGATGGGAGTGAAGTACAACTCAGCCACTACACCACTTTAACAAGTACACCAAAATCTATTACCTCAATATAGTTTTGGATCCCCAAAAAATTTAAATTCAGGTTACATTCAGCTAGCAAGCTAATGATCACTTCTTTAAGCAAGTAAGCTAATGACCTCCAAAATACACACAGAGCCAAAGATGAAGTGATGAACTTCCATATAAAAGGTGATAATAAAGACCACAAGCAATTCCTTCACTCTTGTAACAAACCCATAAATGCAATAGCATTTTCTAAGCAATGAGATGTAAAATTCAGAGAATTCATAGCATTGGCAGCACATATAATTACAAAGCTGATAATTTTAAAATTTAGTAAGATCAGAAAGATCAGATCTGTAGCTAACCATAAAATTCAGAACAGATAAACAAAAACAAATCGAATTTGATAATGAAAGTAGAGAAAGGAAGAAGAAAGGAAGGAACCTTGATTATTCTACGGAGATACTGAGGGAAAACGGGATTTGGTCGAACATGATGAGAGTGCGAACGCTCTTTCGACACTGTGGGCAGCATTCTTTACAATCTTCTTCTAATTCTTCTTCTTTTTCTTCTGTTCTTCTTATTCCAATTTTCGATCTCTTTGAAATTCACAGTTCTCCCTTTTCTCTCTCTTCTTCACTTGCAATGGGAGTCAGGTAAGCCGGGTGTCTTGGGTCTGGTTGAAAACCTACCCGAAAATAATACCTATAAGGCTATAATCGAGTGAGTTTCACATGGCCCAGCCCAAAATAGAATACATAGATTTTGACTTCACAATTGGGCTTCTAACCAACAAAACCAGCTGAAATTGAACATATGACTCGGGTATATCGAATATATCCATATTGTAGTAAACCCATTAAAATACAAAACCCTCCTCGCATTTGGCTTCAGATTAACAAATAGGAATTCTAATCAATCAGTACCAGCAAAACCCTCTACGCTGTGACGATCTGTTTCAAATTCTAATCAAATTGACATTGATGACGAGGTGAAGAATCCCAATCCAGTTGTTAGGGTTGTGGGTCTTTTTTCTGGGGAAATAATGTCATCATCAGGTAGGCCGCCGACGGCGTCGGATATGCAGCTGGTTGCTGCGCCGGAGAGAAAGTTGGTCGCACTTCCTCCTCGTCCTCCGGCGGTCTCGTCAACAGCCCTCGTTGAGTATACTCCACCTGCTCCTAAACCGGAAGAGGAGGACCTAGAGATCAAGCTCCGCCGCATCCTCGAATGCGTTCCAGTCCGTGTTAGCAACACTTCCGGCAGTTCCGCCGGTTCTGGTTCCGGTGACTTCCATCAGGTATTCTATCAATTTTGTTCTCGTGGCTGGAAACCGTATAACCTTTATCATCTTATTATAGCCATTGAATGTTTCTTAAATTAATTTGTGAATCGAAATTTATACTGAAGATAGTCTTAATCCTACATTTATAAATGGTAACATACTTAAGTTGTATACTTCGTTCGCAGTTTAACATATTTGTTTTTGGGAAGATAACTTTTTTTCAACTAATAAGAGAAGAAGAAAAGTTTTGAAACAACAGAACTGGGTCACTATATATACACAACTTAAAGGTAGCAGATGGGTTTCGTGTTTCAACTACAGAGCTGGGGCGATTAGGAAGAGAAAGTTAAGGTTTTTATTTACAATGTTAGATTTGCGTCATAGCCTGCATGGGTGCTACACTGCTACTAGAAGTGGCTAAACAAATAATTTGCCCAGTTCACATAATATTGGTTGAAAGATTTAATCTTGGGATGACTGGATGAGTGGCCATTGTATTTGTTGCTAATTGGGGTTGTAGGATTTTCATATTTTGAAATCCTCTTTTATTTAGGAACAATGTTATGCATATGCTATAATAACTTTTCAAGTATAACAAGATTTGTTGCTGCTGCTTGTTAAACCAAAATTATGTTGGGAGACACCGCAAATGTGGAGCATAATGAATGGTAATTACCTGATTGTTGGATATTGGGAAATTAAAGTCAATGACAGATGCCCGCAGCCTTATACTGTCCAATAATGACGTTATCTCTAAAAGTAAACATTAGAGCAATCCTTGAAGTCCATTGGAGGCCGGAGGAATCAACAAGAATGAGGATTAACAATTCATGGGTAACCTATTAATTAAGTACAACGATAGGTTAGATTGGTCTTGAGCTGATTAGAGTGATGGAAAATGCAGCCAGCTTAGGGATGTGAGAGAAGAACCAAGAACGTATAATGCTTTGAAGGTGAAGTCAGTAAAAGGAATGAGCAAGGTAATATTTTCAATTCAGAGAATTGTATACATTGATAGCACGCTGTAAAATGTAATAAAATCTAATAGTTTTGATGAGATAATATTGAGCATATGAATTATACTCTATTACAGGAGGACTGACTATGAAGTATGAAGGACATTAGAAAGGAGTACTCTTGAAAAAAAGAGTGTTTCCTTCAAAAAGGTTATGGCTTGCAGTTATAAACTTTATGCCTAGACTGAGTTAACTGGAACAATCTTGCCTTCGTAAAACAATTAATTAGATGTTTGAAATTACCTTCTTCAAAACATTGGTTGAGGCATTAAGTATTGACTTTTGTATGATCTGACCAATCGTCGTGAGTTGACCTGTTGACCTAACGATTCATTCCTTTTGAAAATAATAGAATTGATATTGTCAAGATGAATACCTCTGTTTGCAAAAGTGTACAATTTAGCCTCATCAAGCACTGCAAGGCAATTAGGCACAGGATGTCATTGAATTGAAATGAGAAAACCTTCATTCCCCTCAAGTCAAGGTTCTCTCTTTTGAGGAGTTAGGCCACCATAATGTAGCGACTCAAAATGTAGGTTTTTTGTATTAGGTTACATATATTTATTTATTAAAAGGTCTATGTGTGTCTGAAAGTTACTGATGCTGTCAAAAAAATTCTTTATTGCATAGCGGAAATGGACATTAACTTTGCTGTTCCATGAATTGATAAATCTTGAACATGTGGTGGTATATAACTCAGTGTGCGTTCCTTCTGATGGTTATTTGGAAATGGTTTAAAAAAATGAACTACGTTTTAGCAAGTGTAGAGAGTTCAAGCTATCAAGAACAAAGAACTATTTCAAGTCCTATGCGGCACACGAATACTTGAATTCCTTGGGCAATCAATACAAAGCCAGAACTTAAAATGATACAACATTTGAAACATGATGCTTGTAAGATTTTTGACAACACAATGTATTCGTTAAAGAAATACATATAGTCCATACAGCAATGGGCTTGGCCTCTGCCCTTTGGATTTCAGGAATCTGGTTGAAAAATATTGAATTTCATTTTTATGGGTAGAGTATCTGTCAATGTAAACTCAGTGGGCAGGAAAGGTTAATAGAGATAATTAAACACCTGCACTCAGTTGTCATGATGTAGAAAATTGAAAGGAAAAGGACTTGGAAATATATATGGGATATTTGTAGGATTTTATATTTCTTTAATATCCATAAAAGACTGCTGTTGGGAGTGTACCTTTAGATTAGTTTAACTGGCTTATCTTTTAAGGTTGATGGTATCGTGAAGATTTACCCTTTTGGTGGTTATCTGGTGAGGTATAACATTTGCTTTATTTGATAAATATTATCTATGTTAGTAGTCCCTTTGTTATCATATTATCATGTATATAGTTGAAAAAAAAAGTGCTTCAATGTTGTTAATCTGTAGAACTGAATAACAACTCTTAGGAAGCCTTACTGGAAGAGGGGAGAACTTGCTTGAGTGTGGTAGAAAGAAGGGACCACTAAATGGATTTTATTTTATTTTTTTCTATGTGCATTTTCATTAAGTTGGCTGTTGGTTAATAATATTTCCTTTCACAAAGAAAATAAAGAAAAAACTACGATTACATTAAATATATTTATTAGATAGAGCAACCATAATTACATGCTGTTAGCATTTTATAAGTTCTTTACTGTTTTTCTTACTCCTTTCATCTGCAACTCTTTTTCATACAGTATCGGCAAATGAGGCGGAAAGAGCAAGATCGACTTGCAAGGATGGATGTAGACTACCAGAAAAAGAAAGAAGAGGCAGAGTTCATAATGAGAAGGGAGGAAAGGCTAAAAGCTGCAGAGGAGCGCACAGCTAAGAAGCGTTTGAAAAGGCAAAAGAAGAAACAAAGAAAACAAGAGAAGAAGAAGATCAAATTGAATGCCAATGGAGAAGCACATCATCAAAAGGAAGAAGATTCAGATGCCGATGAAAGCTCTGAAAATGAAGCTACGAACTAAACAAAGATCTCTGAAAATGAAGCTACGAACTAAACAAAAATCTTACGGAAACATACACTCCAGCATCACTATGAGCAGAGAGAAGTAGACAGTTCATTCCTCAATTCTGTAATTTTAACATTTTTTCTGTTATCCTTTAAGAGAACAAGGTAATAGATGATGGGTTGTAATTTGTAAAATAGTGGAATTTGATAGGACAATCTTGTTTTCTTCCTTGGACAGTATAGCAATCCCTTCTAGGCTTCTACTGATTTCAAATTAGGGTCCTTAACACTAATATACAATAATTAAAAAGTAATTACAAAAATAAAACACACAAAACATAATTACAAAAATAAAACAACACAATATAAAGTTACTAAAATTACGTATATATGTCAGTTACACACTTTTCCTATTTACAACTAACCGCTCCTAAATTCAAGCAACTGAGATTCAAAATTCAAGCAACTGAGATTCAAGCGACTGAAATCCAAATCTTCTGTCGCGACACACCTCTGAGATCGGAGAAGACGAAACTTTTTATCGTGACGGCACGCTGAGATCGCAAAATAGCATACAAAATCAACAACAACTTCAAGTTCAGTAACGAAACACAATCGAACGACAGTGATTGTTGAATACAAAATCACAAAGAACTTTCGATACAAATCAAATCTTTGAGGTATGTGAGATTAAAATTCATATACATATAGTTACATATGTTTGCTACTTAATTCTATATTGATTACCTTTCTTAAGTTTTTCACACTTAAAATGGTTACTACAAATTCCTATAACGATTGGATGATTCATTGATATGTTTTTTTATTATGGTTACTAAATATATATAAATTCTTTACCGATAATTGTGCATTTGTTTGCTAAATAATATTTATTTGATGGCTTTATAATTTTTAAATGAGTTTGGTTACCTTCATGAAACCGTTGGTTACTCTCTAATATTGTCTTGATTCTTGAATAACATTATAATATCTAATGTTATTTTGGTTCTTTCGTCTAATCTTTGTCTTGATTCTCGCCTAATGTTGTCTTGATTCTTTGTGTAACAATATATTGATTCTTGATTAATCTTTCTTTGCATCTTGTGTAACATTATAATGGTTCTTGATTAATGCTAATTCTACTATCTTGTGTAGCATTATAATGGTTCTTGAATATTTAGTTCTTGTCTAATCTTCGTCTTAGTTCTTGTGTAACAATATATTTATTCTTGATTAATCTTGATTCGATTCTTGTGTAACATTATAAGGTTACTGAATATTCTTGAGTTGGTTGCTTTGTGTAAAATTATAATGGTTAGTGCATAATATTACTGAACAATGTTGACTTGGTTATTGAAAAATGATGACTTGGTTACTTATTAAATACATTGGTTACCTTCCTGCAACTGTTGGATCTTTAAGTACATATTAATATTTTTTATATTGATATTTTTTATATTGTTTGTTTTTGCTGTAAAATGCATGTCAAATATGTTTTATGTTATGGATACTAAGTAAATATATGTTGGTTACTGTATAATGTTTATTTGCTTGCTTTATAATTTTAAAGTTTATTTTACTGATTTTTTTATAATGATTACTTATTAAATACATTGGTTACCTTCCTGCAATTGTTGGTTACTGTCTAATCTGGATTTAGTTAGTATATAATGCTAACTTGGTTACTGTGTAAAATTGCAATGGTTACTGCATAATATTACCCCCATTACATGTTCTGGTTACTAACATTATGTAGTTTGGTTACTGTCTGACATTGAGTTGGTTACTTTACAGACCATAAGCTAATAGTAACCAAAAACATACTAAAAGGTTGCTTCATCTGATATACTGGTCGGTGAAATATCGCTTATAATCTGAAATTTGATTGACAATGTTGTTATGTATTATACAGTTTATGAAAAGATTTGATCCAGCTTCTGTGATTTGGCAATAACTGTCCAAGATTGGAGTGTCGGATTTTGGCATTTTAGAGCCTAATTTCATTAGAAAGCGAATCAACGATCAAAAGTCACCACTTTTTGCCGGTGAACTGCATAGTTTTTAGTCAAATTCTATCATTTAGGCCTTCAAAATTGCATGTAAAAAATTAGTTTATTTTACGTTACTAACATTATGTAATTTGTTTCTTTATCTAATATTGATTTGGTTACTTTACAATGTTTATTCAGTTGCCAAACAATGGAGACCGACGAGAATTAATACAACAAATTTAATTGTTTACAAGAATATATAATTGTTTACTATTAGTAACCATTAACCACATGGTTGGTAACATTTTTGATGGTGTCTGATAACCAAAATTGATGTTGATTAAAAATGTGGTTTATTATTGATTTGTTATTCTTGTATAATGTTTATTTGGTTGTTGTATACTTTAAATGTTTATTTGGTTACCCCGTGGTTACTATATACTCGTATATTGGTTACCTTTCTTAAGTTTTTCGCTCTTTGATTGCAAAAATGCATTTGAAAATGTGTTTTATATTATAGTTATTAAATATATATAATTTGGTTGTTGTTTATTATAAATTTGGTTTCTGAATAATGTTTATTTGATTGCTTTATAATTTTTAAATGATTTCTATTGATTTTATTATATTGATGGTTACTCATTAAATACATTATTTAATTTTCTGAAACTGCTAGTTATTGTCTGATGTTGTCTTGTTTACTGTGTAACATTGTACTGTCTAATGCTGTCTTGATTACTGATTAATGCTGATTCAGTTACTCATTAAATGCATTGTTTAACTTCCTAAAACTGCTAGTTACTGTCTGATGTTGTTTCGTTTACTGTGTAACATTGTACTGTTTAATGTTGTCTTGGTTACTGATTAATGTTGATTCGGTTACTGTGTAACATTATAATGGTTACTGAATATTGCTGAGTTGGTTACTGTGTAAAATTATAATGGTTAATGCATATTATTACTGAACAATCTTGACTTGAGTTCTTGAAAAATGATGACTTGATTCTTGACTAATCTTTGGTTTGATTCTTGTTTAACATTATATTTGATTCTTGACTAATCTTTGGTTTGGTTATTGTTTAATATTATATTTGTTCAAACTTCCATCGTGTAGTTATATGACAAAGAAAAGCGGGATATGCGGAGGAAGTAAGAAACATATGTAAAACTACCAACACAAGAAGACTAACGGGAAGATCAAGAATAGGGAGGTACAAACATGGGTCTGAAATCAAAATTCAAAACAAATGCAGCAGGTGCCAAGAAAAAGGACACAACAGGAAAACATGCAATAATCCACCTATTTTAAGATCAAAAAAGGCCTGATAAATTGTTGTACATTAAGAGTATAAATACATGAATATATAATTGTTTACTGTTGGGTCATGATATTTTGTCTCTTTGGGCCGAGTGTATTGGGCTTATTCTTTTTATTATTATTGGGCCTTTATTATTGAACTATGAAAGTCATTAAGCCCAGTCCTCATATTATTTTCATTTCAACCTATAAGACCGGGTCGGGTCAATGGATCAATCCTTTGGACATTTTAATATCTTCATCTTTGACTTGTAATGATGAAAAAGCATGTCGGTTGACTAAATAACCTGCCATGCATTAATGTGGATGGGATCATAACCGGTCGGCGGTAGTAACAGTGACCAAAGACAGTGGATAAACTACATGCAGTCGGCAGGACCCATCAGAGAAGGGGGATGTGTCAGGTAATAGTGGATGGCACAGTAATTCAGGCAAAGAGGGTATAACTTAGCAAGGAAGTCTTCACCAAGAGGTACGTTCTCATACATTTCATCATTCAGAATCATATACACACAGAAAATGATCATTTTCTCTTTATCTCTATACACTAGGCGATATAGCCTCCGTTTTCGATAAACCTTGTGAATTCATATACTGACTCTCACGCCTGAGCTATCCCCCGACGGAACCGCCGTCAAGCTTGTGGTGTTTATTGTGTTTTCGTTCTGCGGGATCGGGGCGTTTTACGTGATTGGGGCGTGACAAAAAGATCTTAGGCGTTAACATTGGCGCTAGAAGGGGGGCTTTTTCAATCACAATTGTTTAAATTTGCTTGAAAGATGATGAGGAGTAGAGATGGTACACGGAAGGGCGCGGCGATGGTCATTAGTTCATCAACGCCTCGTATTTCGATAAAGGATCGCTGGGTCCTTCTAAAAGTGCTCGTGAGACACGGCTTCTAAGCACAATTCGGAAGAACTTCGTCCAAGATCCATGGTGGAGCAGAGACGGAAGTTGGTTTTCAACGACCGATAAAGGCGTGATCTTGATCGAGAACGGGTAGAAGGTTCACCACCAGGACTCATCGCCAAGTGGTCAAGAGGACGAGCCACCAAGTTGGCAAGGATGGCGACGAAGCGAGATAAGGCTTTGGAAGTTTTGTTAAAACAAAGGGAAGATATAGCCGAACAGATGCTTGGTGAATGAGTTGAGGACGAAGCATCTAGCCATATTCATTCGAGAAAGGCGGAGTAGGCATAAGGAGGTACCCGTCGGAAGGGTAAGGAGCGGAACATTCTATGCATGTGTCGAGGATCATTCTCGCGATGGGAGGAGATCGAGGAAGCGAAACGCCTTGCCTCGAAGAAGGCAATGACAAGATGGTTAGATCGATTCATCGCGACGATGAAAGGCGAAAAAAGGTCGAGAGAAATTATGCGAAAACCCAGGGTGAGTACCGAACATAATCGTTCTTATCATGAGGATGAGATTATGCATACCTAGTAAATCAAGAAGTCCCTTAAGGGCGATGGGATCGGCGAGAGAAAGGTCGATCCATTCCAAGGCCTAGTGTCGCCAGGAGAAGGAGATCTCATCCTGACCCAAGGTGTTGATTTTCCGTAAGAGAGTTGAAAGAACTCCGAAAACAATTGGCTGAGGTCCAACAGGTGAAGGATACTTCTGGAAAGAAGGCGTCCCCTTTTTCCTCTGATATTCTCAAGGAGAAAGCAGATGTTACCAAAAAGTTGCCTCGTATGGAAAGCTATGATGGGTCCGGAGATCCTTATGACCATAGTCAGGCGTTTGACCGGCTAATGGATTACTATGACTTTACTGATGCTGCTAAGTGTCACACTTTTGTCACTACTTTGAGAAAAGACGCCAGACAGTGGATGGGGACTTTACCATCGGATTCTATCTCCTCGTGGACTGAACTTTGTGACAAGTTCCATGCACGTTTTGGAAGCAACCGAAGAAGGGGAAAGCCTACAGGCTCTTTAGCACAGGTCCGGCAGTTCACCAATGAATCTTTAGGCCAATATGTAAAGAGGTTTAGGGAAGCGGTCGGATAGGTTTCCGACCTTAATGATCTCCAAGCTGTTGGTCTGTTCCAAAATGGGCTAGACCTGGTTAAATCGGAGAAGTTGGTAAAGAAGTTGATGTTTCACCATCCAAAAGCTAAGCGAAAGCCTTCGACAAGCGCGAGAGGGCTATATTGTTGTAGAAGAGGCTATGAATAGTCTGAAGAATCCTTCTTTGAGCCAATTAAAGGAGGTAGAGGTTCCCAAGACTGATGTTGATCAGAGACGAGTGGGAGGGTACAACCAAGGGGCGTAAGGTAGCTCAAGAAGTACAAGAACTTCGTGGCGACAAAAGCGACGATCGTACACTGTTTCTACCCCGAAGGTTAATAAGGTTTACACCCAGTTGAATACAGAAAGGTCGATAATTTTGGATCGAATCCGAAACCAGCCTTTCTTTGAACCACCTCGTGATAATTACAAAACGGGACACGGTAATCCTCGCAAATATTGTGGTTATCATCAAGCTGCTGGTCATGACACTAATGAGTGTTGTAATTTAAAGGATTTTGTAGAGAGCAAGATTAAAAGCGGCTTGCTGATTCAATATGTGGCTGAGAAAGACCGTCAGGGTCAGCAAGTCATTAATCATACTGTTCAAACGGTTCAAGTACCGCCTGTTCAAAATGCTCCAACACCACCGCCAAGGCAAGTCGTTGATGTAATAACCGGGTGGGTCATTGGGAAGTTAGTAGGGAAGAAGAGAGGTCTTATCTTGATTGATTATGTCCGTAATGAATCTTCTACGAAGGTTGATGAGCCTTTTCCGAGAACTGTTATTTCATTTACGGATCTGGATTATCCTTCTTGAGCCCATTGAACCGCGTGAAGGGCATTGGTGATCACGCCGTATGAAGTGGCCTCGGTGGATGTAAACGCATGATGATAGATAACGGATCTTCTTGGACATTCTTTATGCCCATGCTTATCAAAGAATGCATCTCGATGGGCACAAAATGGAGGTCGGACGAGAAGGCTCCTCTATATGGTTTCTAAGAACGATCCATCGAAAGTGGCGAACCACTATTGAACTCCTCATTATCTTCTAAGACACGCCCCCTCGGCCAAGTGGAGATAACTTGTAAATTTTATGTTGTGTATGTGGATTATTACCTACAACGCCATTTTAGGAAGACTTACGTTGTGACTCTTCAAGCTGTAACTTTCATCCCACATTTCAAAATCAAATTCCCCACAGCACATGGAGTAGGAGAGGTGATGGGTGATTTAGATCTGGCCCGGAGATGTTATCGGAACTCTGTCATTTCATCCGGAATGGGGGTCAGTAAACAAAGAAAGACGATGGCAATTGAAATTGAACCCTTCACCGAGAGTAGCTCAGAACCCTTGGTAATCCCCGCTGGGGGGACGGAGGAGATTGAGTTGGTCGTCGGAAAGCCGGACAAGACAGTGAGAATTGGTTCAGATCTACCAGAACCCCTTCGAACGAATCTTATGGAACTCTTGCGATGCTATGTTGATATTTTTGCATGGGAACCACAAGACATGCCTGGAGTTAGCCGGAAGGTTCTTTGAGCATAGATCGAGATAGATCCTTCGAAGCGATTCGTCGAAGAAAGCGGATATTTGCTCCAGAAGGCGTCAAAAGATCATCGATGAAGAGGTTGCGAAATTGCTTTGGTCTGCCGACTTCATCTACTTAGATTGATTACCGGAGTGGATAGAAATGTAGTATTGGTGCGAAGCATAATGGAAAGTGGCGGGTTTGCATCGACTACACCAAACCTCAATAAAGCTTTGTCCAGATGGACTTTTATCCTCCGCCCATATCGATCGACTCATCGATGCCACTTCGGTATGACATTACTAAGTTTTATGGATGCTTTTTCAAGTTATCATCAAATATCCATGTACAAAGAAGACATTCCGAAATAAGCGTTTATTACACACCGTTCGGTGTATCGTACAAAAAATGACTTTTGGCCTCATTAATCTTTGAGCTACCTATCAAAGGATGATGAACTTCATATTCGATAAATAATTTGGGAGAACATGGAGGTTTATGTAGATGACATGATCGTGAAGAGTATGCAGATTCGTAAGCATTTGGACGATCCGGAGGAGTGCTTTCAAACTATTCGTTATCGTCATTTAAAACTTAACTTGACCAAATGTACTTTTGGCCTTGGTGTTTGGAAAGTTTCGGGTTATCTGGCGTCATCGAAAGGGCATCGAGGCCAATCCGAGAGAAGATCCGAGCCATCCTTGACATGAAGACTCCTCGGTCATTCAAAGGCGTTCGTTTGTTTGGTGGTAGGATTAACGACTTTAAGGAGGTTCGCCGCCAAATCTGCAGAAAGATGTCTTCCTTTCTTTGACACATTAAAGGGGACCAAGAATGCGAAGACGTTCGATGGACTTCCGAGTGTGAAGACGCTTTCCAAGGTATAAAGACGATGTCATCTTGGCTCCTTTATTGGTAAAGCCTTTCCCAAAGAGAGACTTTATATTTGTACCTTCTCGGCAGTTCCTTAGCGATTGGAGCGCTTTTGGTTCGGAGATCGATGGGAAGCGACATCCGGTCTATTACGTCGACCCACGTCCTACGAGATCTTTGAAACCGGTATCCAAACATTAAGAAATTTGCCTTTGCTTTAATAATTGCCGTGAGAAAGCTTGGCGGATATTTTCAAGGTCGACTCCTGGTCATCTACACGGATCGACCATTGAAGAAGGTGATGGGCAAGCCAGAAGTCTCGGGTAGACTAGCAGCATGGACTATGGAGTTATCCCAATTTTTTATCGAGTATCATCCCCGAATCGCCATCAAAGGCCAAGCCTGGCCGACTTTATGGTAGAATGCTCGTTCACCGGCGGATCTTGAGTTACCGGAAGTTTAATCTTCGATCGAAAGCGATGGCCGTTCTTCAAATAGGTCAAAGGCGTGGACGCCAGTGTCACGAGATGGATCCTCTACGATGACTGTTAGTGGAGCAGGAATTATTTTAATAAGTCCAGAAGGATTCAAAGTCCAACAGGCCATCAGATTCGGGTTCAAAGCAACGAACAATGAGGCTGAGTACGAAGCGGTGTTAGCAGGTGTCCGATTAGCGAAGAGTCTCGAAGTCCAACAGTTGATTATCTATAGTGATTCTCAGTTGGTTGTTAAACAGCTGTCGGGAGATTATGAAGCTCGTGGGACACGAATGATCAAATATTTGGCGGAATTAAGAAACCAACTTCAATTTTTTGCTTCGTACGAGTTTCAGGGTATAGAGCGCAACGACAATTCTACTGCCGATGCATTGTCGAAGCTAGCCACTACAGATGCAGATGTCTTTCATGGATCGGTGTATTTGGAAGTTTTACAAAGACGGTGAGTGTGTTCAAAGACGGTGATGTGTATCGACCGAACAAACTGTTGGATGACCCCCTACATTGAGTATTTGGCAGATGGCGTCCTTCCTTCGGATCAAATGCTAGCAAAGAAGATCAAGTACAAGAGTACTAATTTTAGTCTTATTGACGGGGATCTCTATCGATTGGCATTTTCCTCACCATTATTGAAATGTTTGGCTCCGTCCGAAGCCGAGTATGCTCTTCGGGAAGTTCATGAAGGGATTTACGGTGATCATATGGCTGCCAAGTCTTTGGCACATAAAGTACTTGACAAGGTTACTATTGGTCGACAATTTTCAAAGAAGCTACTGATGCGTCAAGAAATGTGAAAAATGCCACCAATCAATCGATCCGGTTCCATCACCACCCGGAAGAGTTATACTCGATTCTATCTCCTATACCCTTCACCGTCTGGGGGGTAGATATATTGGGACCGTTACCTAAAGCTAAAAAGGTCGAGTTAAGCTTAAATGCATAATTCTTGCTATTGATTATATGACTAAGTGGGTGAAGGCAAAACCACTTGATTGATAATGTAACAGAGTGCCTAAAGTTTATAAAAGGAGTCTGTGGTGTTTCGCTTGGGATCCCTAAGGTATTGATATCGGACAATGGGCGCCATTCGTGGGTTCAAAATTTGAAGAATTTTTGAGCGATTTGGGATTCGACATAAGAAGACTTACGTGGCTCATCCACGGTCGAATGGGCAAGTTGAGGTAACCAACAGACGGAATGACTGGCAAGCGGAATCAAGCGTGGATGGATGAAGCTAAGGGAGATGGCGGAAGAATTGATGAGCGTCTTTGTGGGCATCTGAACCACACCAAGAACTACTACGGGATTCGCCCTTTCGATTGGCCTATAATGCGATGCCTTAGTCCCAATCGAAATCGGATCTTCAAGTCTTGGTGAAGTCAATTCAAAGAAATCTACAACGATGAAGGATCAAGGCTAACTTGGACTGCTAGACGAAGTCGAGAGAGGCTTTAATCAAATTGTCACTTATCAACGAAGAGTGGCCAAACATTATAACAAGGCGTCAAACTTCGTAGATTTGAAGTGGGAGAATTAGTTTCTTAGAAAAGCCAGAAGCTTCTACGCCTCAAAACAGGAAAGCTAATCTTAGAATTGGGAGGGGCCATATGAAGTGATCGAAGTACCAAAGCCAGGTACTTATCGATTAAAGGCACTTGATGGTTCCGAGATCAAGAATACTTGGCATGCTGGCAGGCTTCGGAAGTATTTTCAGTGAAGATTAAGTCAGTTTATCGGAAGTCTGTACACAATTGTTTGATATTAATAAAAGATCACTTTTCCATAATTTATCACTAGCCCTATTTGTCCGATGGTCACTATGGTGTAAGGAGGTATGGTAGGACTCGCTGGCCATTCGATGGTAGCCCCAGGTCCTTTTGGTCCTATATTGATCTTATCTGGGTGATAAGTCAATGGTCACTGGCCCTATTTGTCCGATGGTCACTATGGTGTAAGGAGGTATGGTAGGACTCGCTGGCCATTCGATGGTAGCCCCAGGTCCTTTTGGTCCTATATTGATCTTATCTGGGTGATAAGTCAATGGTCACTGGCCCTATTTGTCCGATGGTCACTATGGTGTAAGGAGGTATGGTAGGACTCGCTGGCCATTCGATGGTAGCCCCAGGTCCTTTTGGTCCTATATTGATCTTATCTGGGTGATAAGTCAATGGTCACTGGTCCTATTTGTCCGATGGTCACTATGGTGTAAGGAGGTATGGTAGGACTCGCTGGCCATTCGATGGTAGCCCCAGGTCCTTTTGGTCCTATATTGATCTTATCAGGGTGGTAAGTCAATGGTCACTATTAATCCTTATATCTTGGTTCTTATCTATTTGTCGTCCAAATTTACGTCGCATATGACTGATCTCACTCTTCGATACCGATGAGTATAAGTTATTTATTTTCTTTAAGTGTTGAGTTCAGTTTATTTAGTTCACTTAAGTTGAATCTTGTCCGTAAAATTCAATTCACTTCACTGCATAATTTAACTGTTATATGCTATATCTAATTCATTAGTTCAGCTTATTGATACTAAACTGTGACGCCCCCAAAATTAGGTATACGTCACCCATCTTGGGTCGCCACTTACATGGTACATAAATTCAAATACAACTTCTTAACCTAACGTGCGGTAGCACAATACGACATAAATGTTTGAATACAAATATTGTCTACTAGATATTATACAAACTCAAAAGGAGTCCTCATTACAACTATTATCACACTATTTCACGTAATAGTGAAGACTACTAATGCTATCCTGCGGACCATTACTCGCTCCCCGACTCGTCCAAATATGTTTCTCATTTCACAAGAGACGGTGAAAAGAAAGGGTGAGCTCAACTAGCCCAATAAGAAATATTATGACTAAGATAATGCGAATAAATTATCATTAGCCTTCAACAATGTTAAACCGATAAAATACAATGTACAACCGGTTTAATGCGCTGAATATGCAATCCATTAAAAGAGTCAAGTAGAGAATAAAGTCTACTATCTTTTAGGTTTTAAAAGGTTTTCATCAATTTTTATCATTTGAGACTCACGACAATAATAAACCACCACATCTAATCATCCACTGTACTACGCAGTCCAAGGATTTTCATCAAATTATCAATGGTCATGACGATTTATACGAATCACCCCTCGTCATAATCATACCAAAACTATCCATCACTTTTGCATTACATGAGCCATCGAGGACTTTTGTCACATCATTTATATCAAGTCATGATTATACCGAATGATCCTCGGTCATAATCATACTAAGTTCATCTACGACTGCGTAAGCCAAAGATAACATAATATAACATGAGGATGATGACAATGACATAGTAATTCAATAAAACAAATTCAAGAATTATTTAATCCATGAATTATTAACGTCCAAATTGTCAACATAATACTTGTTTTCGTGAGTAAAATTCAAGAATGATCGTAAGAATATTTCCATGAAAAGATCTTTGGATGAAACGCAAATATCAAGGATATTCTACTAATTTCATGGAGTATAGAAGTCAAAGTTTTAACCAACCGAGTATAATAAAGAATGGAATAACAAAAGAAATCACCATGCATGCGAGTGCTTAGATGACGGTTATTCCAATGTAATAATAATAACGGAACCAGTCGTGAAATTCAAATTCGGCAAGCGATGTTCCAATGAATAATAAAAAGAATGTCACCAAGTATAGGTAAATCACAGATACAAAGTTATTCCAATGTAATAAATAAGCAATGGAATAACATAAGGATTTCACCAAGTATAGGGTATCTGCATATATCGAGGTTATGTATAGGGTATACTGACTTTTACAAGGTTATTCCAACGTAATAATAGTGAATGGAATAATGTAAGTTCTCTTCAAAGAAGAAAGAATAACACCCTTACCGTAGTAAAGAACTGAATACGTAAGTAGTGAAGTAGCGAGAATACTCTTCTTCTTTCTATAATTTTCTCTATATAGCTTTCTCTCATAATTTCTCTCTAGTTTCAATGAATTCGTAGTAAAAATAATGAAGGAATGAGCTTCTATTTATAGGAAAATGGAATGCATAAGAATTAAATCCATGAAACGGTCCCAGTTGATTTACTTTTAATCGACAGTCCATATTTAAAGAAAAATCTTTTAAATAAAATATAATATATTCTATTTATATAAAAACATTTTACTATGCAAACACTATGCAAAAAATACTATGCAACACTATGCATAATAAAATATAATATATTCTATTTATAGAATAACTTTAATAAAGTATTCTATTTTATATAAAAGATGTTTCGCTTTTATTACGTTAAT
The DNA here is from genome assembly GCA_020205615.1 of Panax quinquefolius. Taxonomy (NCBI): domain Eukaryota; kingdom Viridiplantae; phylum Streptophyta; class Magnoliopsida; order Apiales; family Araliaceae; genus Panax; species Panax quinquefolius. The sequence continues at coordinate 119,804,100 of CM035158.1, forward strand.
AATAATGAATAAAAAAAACGTCATTATCGCTATAATAATTCATATTATTAATCGGCAATAATGGAATCAAACCGAGTGACTTCTCACATAAGCATCAATAATCAATACCGTATTACTTCTGCAACCACAACGTATTCATCGCATTTTTACTACTGAAAGTAGTTCAACAAAGAACTACGGTAAAACTTCCGCCAGTTATTTCAATAAAATATTAATGTCGTTTTTCTCAATCCGGCAATAATTACATTGTGGGGTCCACCAATGATTGAGTAGTTGTATTTAATATTCCTCTTAAATCAAATATTCCCCACCAATCGAATATAATATAACCACTGCATACTTTTTGCAAAATTTATAAATACTACCCACAACTATAATATTATCTCAAATTCACACCATAATATAAAAAATTATTTTGACAAAATTTAAATCTTTATTGATAAAATCTGGGGTCTCACAATCTCCCTCCTTATGGAATTTAAGCCTCGAAATTAGAGTGCGTACTGATATGATAAAGAGGTGAGGATACCTTGAATACCTTTATCGTTTAAAACATTAAATTTATTTTTTTGCAATCCAAACCAAAGATATTCATTAACAATTCATCTTTTGCACTACAGGCCCAAAGATATACAATCAGAAAACCAATAATATCTGAGACTCGAACTTAATAGTATCACAACCATGAATTATCCACGCACCATCTTCTTTTAAGGATATTCGTGTTTTTCAATTACTGATTATGATTATACCAACAATCCTTGGTCATAATCATACCAAGTCCATCTATGCACGTAAGCCACGAGATGACTTTGAACGCATCCATGAATTAATATTTTATTGCTTAGACGAGACTCACTAATAATTAATCCACATCATCGAATCATCCCCGCGACTACGTGCCGAGGATATTCATTAAGTATCACGACCACAAATTATCCACGCACTACTACCAAAGATAATTGTGTTTTCAATTACGGTTATGATTATCTGAGAACAATCCACGGTCATAATCATACCAAGTCCATCTATGCACGTAAAGCCATAGATGACTTTGAAACGCATCCATGAATTAATATTTCATTCTTTGAGACTCACTTCAATAATTAATCCACATCATCGAATCATCCCCGCTGCTACTGGGCCGAGGATATTCATTAGTATCACGACCACAAATTATCCATGCACTACGGCCAAAGATAATTGTGTTTTTCAATTACTGATTATGATTATCTTAACAATCCTCGGTCATAATCATACCAAGTCCATCTATGCACGTAAGCCACGTATGACTTTGAACACATCCATGAATTAATATTTCATTCACGACTCAATTTCAATAATTAATCCACATCATCGAATCATCCCCTTGCGCACTACGGGCCAAGGATATTCATTAAGATATCACGACCACAAATTATCCATGCAATACTACGAAAGATAATTGTGTATTCATTAAGATCACCGACCACAAATTATCCATGCACTACTACCAAAGATAATTGTGTATTCATTTACTGATTATGATTATACCGAATAATCCGTGGTCATAATCATACCAAGTCCATCTACGCACTACAGCCACGATGACTTTCAATATAATATATAAACAATGGATAATGATATAAAGAATCAATCAAATGAGATAAAGGATAAATATTAAACATTTATAATATAATTTATCCAGATTCAAGAATATCCCCATGTTATCAATCACTTAATAATCTCATAATCTAATATCATTAATATTATAACAATATTTTAATCACTTCTTAAATTTATAAACAATTTATCTCAATTGTTTACGCTTTTACCATATAATGCATTTAATCATTCAAAATGCCATACTCATAAAATATCATCACCAATTATCAAATCCTCATCAAAAAATATGCATATTTTTATATAGGATTTTCTAGCCATAAAATCCTATTTTCAACTTTCATATACTTCACATAACATATTTAACTCATATGTTCATAACTAAACTATTTTCATGAAAAATACCAAATCAGTCCCAAAAATATTTCTTTTCTGGGATTTAGCATAATATAGTCCCATAATGAAAATATATTTTTCTCTAATTTTTAAAATTCATTTACTATTTTTAAAAATCAATTTCTAATTAATTCCTTAAGAAATTAGCTACCTCAAGTTTAACTCCAAAATTCCCAAATCTTGGCAGGACCTTACACATGTTAACGTGAGCTTCTAGTTTAAATTTCATGGTCATCGGAGTTATAGAACTCCGGTTATAGCGTTTTTATTTCGGAAACCTAAATATTGAAATAGTCATAACTTGCTCATTTTAAGTCAGAATGAGCTCATTTTTGGACAGGAGATACTTTATACCATATACCTTTATGTCCCAAAAGGCCAGAATTTTTCTCATAATTTAAGTGGCCGAAACAGCCCCTTAAAGTTTCTGGGCAAGAGCATTTTCGAAATTTATCGCTTTGACCTCCTTTGCTAAAATCAGTCCACACAAAAATCTACAACACCTTTTCCAGTAATTCCACTTGGATTAGTTAGGTAACTCATAGATCTAACTCTAGGATTTGACCACATTCAAAAATTCAAAATATAATAGGAGATATGGTCAATTGAATTTCATGTTACGTTTTTCACTAAAATCTGATTTTCAACTCTTTGTGATTTCTAAGAAACTTTCATATTTTCTCATAATAACCAACATAACTCATTATAACACTTACTAATACCACGTATACCCATGATTTTCATTAGTCCAATGCTTTTATTATGACTTTCATCATAAACCACGTAAACTGTTCATTTTAATTGAAGAAATATTTGAGGGTTTAAGAAATGAGTTTTGTCTTTGAAATCAATACAAAATTCGATTTCACGCTTCTAGGGTAGGCTAGAAATCTTCAAGAATACGTCAAGAAATTTATTAATGATAGAAATATCATTCAAAATCGCTACTCTTATCCAAGACTTGGATAAGACGTTACATTGATACCAACTGTGACTTCTATCCCTTAACCTAGATAACCCTCACAATGATACCTATAAACTTGCCATCTTCATTCACGTATGTCGCCACAGAAAGTCCAATTGGTGCATTCCACACAAGGAAGTCAACAACGAAAAGGATCGGGGCTCTTTACTTATGGCTTGATATAACAAAATGATTAACTTTAGGGTTTGGTTACTTTGAATTGTGATAACAGTTGGTTAGAATATGAAAGCTAACAACCTTACAAAAAGAATAATAAGTAGTTAATCAATCGTTTTCAAAATTACCTCAAAGGCAAGAATTTTTAAAGATATAAGATCGTGAAAGTGTTTATTTGAAACAACAAGATTAATAAATGAAGGAGGTAACGAAGGTTTCTCCCAACGAAGTTTCAATAGATAAATCAAAGTCTAATTTTTTTTCTTGAGTCAAATTTAAACATTGAACACAACTGACAGGTAGAATAAAAGAGTGGGTAGAACTTGTATTGAATAAAGTATAGACTTCGCAATAATTAATTTACCCGTAATAACTTCGTTCGGTTTCTCGACAAACGCCTCGCTTAAATTACCGAAGTTTGACTTTCTATAGGGTACATTCCACCTTAAAGTGCTTCTTCACATTCCCCGATCCATGATTTGAATCATTATTCTCGATCCATATCGAATTCGGGTTGTGCACCGCTATGCATGTGGTAATTCAAATTCGATGTTGGGTTCTCCCAATTGTCAGCCCAAAAAGCAAAGTCCATTTCATCTATTTTGGCTTTATTGGATCTGGACGCCTTTTCTACACTATCAACGCGTTATGCGCCTTTTACCCATGCATCGCCTATTCTCCTTCGTTCATTTGTTTCTTCTTTCACCGATCTTTGATTTTTAAATTCTCGATTCCAACTTTAATATCTTACACCCCGCCAAAGCGTGATTTTGTTCGAGCATCACATATCGGGTAACCCAATTTTGAATTGTTGTATCCCTTTGTTCCACGACTAGTTGCTGCTCTTCAACTGTTCTTCTAGCTCACGAACACGATTTTGTAATTCTAAGTTTTGATCATAAATTTCTTCTAACCAATTCTCCTCGAGTTCCTCTTCTTCCTCTTCTTCCTCACTTTCACCGCTACCTCTACCGCAACTAGCTCTAAAGCAACAATTAGTTCTTCATTTACTACGTGGATATCTCTAATTTGTTCTTCGTCCCACAATCGCATTAACTCCGATTAGTGATTAAAGGTGTCACAAACTGGTCCACATTCACTCCATTGTGAATATTTTCACCGCCATTTCCAAACACCGCCACAACACAAGGGTTAATTAATATATCAAATATTATCCCTATACTCGACCGACCAATTAAATACCAAATAAACTTAGGTAGGTCATACTAGCGAAGAATTTCCGCCTCTCCTCCTAGTTCTTATCTCACATCTTAGCCGTGGATCATATCCCTAAGCTCGATACTGAACTTGTGACGCCCCGAAAATTAGGTATACGTCACCCATCTTGGGTCGCCACTTACATGGTACATAAATTCAAATACAACTTACTAACCTAATCGTCAGGTACAATATCTGACATAAACCGTGAGTTTGAATACAAATATTGTCTACTAGATATTATACAAACTCAAAAGGAGTCCTCATTACAACTATTATCACACTATTTCACGAATAGTGAAGACTACTAATGCTATCCTCTGGACCATTACTCCGCTCCCCGACTCGTCCCGGCTATGTTCTCATTTCAAGAGAATAAAGGAAAAGAAAAGGTGAGCTTCAACTAGCCCAAGAAGAAATATTATGACTAAGATAATGCAGAATAAATTATCATTAGCCTTCAACAATGTTAAACCGATAAAATACAATAGACAACCGGTTTAAGCTGCATGATGAATATCTGAATCCATTAAAAGAGTCAAGTAGAATAAAGTCTACTATCTTTTAGGTTTTAAAGGTTTTCATCAATTTTATCATTGAGACTCGACAATAATAAACCACCACATCTAATCATCCTCACTCACTACGGTCAAGGATTTTCATCAAATTATCAATGGTCATGACTATACCGAATCACCCACGGGTCATAATCATACCAAAACTATCCATCAACGCATTACGTGCAATTGAGGACTTTTGTCACATCATTTATATCAAGTCATGATTATACCGAATGATCCTCGGTCATAATCATACTAAGTTCATCTATGCACGTAAGCCAAAAGATAACATAATATAACATGAGGATGATGACAATGACATAGTAATTCAATAAAACAAATTCAAGAATTATTTAATCCATGAATTATTAACGTCCCAAATTGTCAACATAATATCTTTGTTTAGTGAGTAAAATTCAAGAATGATCGGAAGAATATTTCCATGAAAAGATCTCGGATGAAACGCAAATATCAAGGATATTCTACTAATTTCATGGAGTATAGAAGTCAAAGTTTTAACCAACCGAGTATAATAAAGAATGGAATAACAAAAGAAATCACCACGCATGCGATGCTTGCATGCATGTGTTATTCCAACCGTAATAATAATAACGGAACCGGTGTCGTGAAATTCACAATCGATGATGTTCCAATGTAATAATAAAAGAATGTCACCAAGTATAGGTAAATCATTATACATGAGTTATTCCAATGAGAATAAATAAGCAATGGAATAACATAAGGATTTCACCAAGTATAGGTATGCCATGATATGAAAGTTATGTATAGGTACGCCACTTTTACAGTTTATTCCAATGTAATAATAGTGAATGGAATAATGTAAGTTCTCTTCAAGAAGAAAAATAACACCCCTACTAGTAAAAGAATCGAATACGTATAGTGAAGTAGCGAGAATACTCTTCTTCTTTCTATAATTTTCTCTATAAACTTTCTCTCTATAATTTCTCTCTCTGAGTTTCAATGAATTAATTAAAGAAAATAATGAAGGAATGAGCTTCTATTTATAGGAAAATGGAATGCATAAGAATTAATCCATGAATTGGTCCAGATTGATTTACTTTAATCGACGGTCCATATTTAAAGAAAAATCTTTTAAATAAAATATAATATATTCTATTTATATAAAAAACATTTTACTATGCAAACACTATGCAAAACACTATGCAACACTATGCATAATAAAATATAATATATTCTATTTATGAATAACTTTAATAAAGTATTCTATTTTATATAAAAGATGTTTCGCTTTTATTACGTTAATAATACCTAATAAAACAAAACGTCATTATCGCTATAATAATTCATATTATTAATCGACAATAATGGAATCAAACCGAGTGACTTCACATAAAGATCGATAATCAATACTGGTATTACTATGCAACCACATCGTGACATCGCATACTTTTACTACCGAAAGTAGTTCAAAAGAACTACGGTAAAACTTCCGCCATTATTTCATATAAAATATTAATGTCGTTTTCTCGATCCGACAATAATTACATTATGGGTCCACCAATGATTGAGTAGTTATATTTAATATTCCCCGCTAAATCAAATATTCCCCACCAATCGAATATAATATAACCACTTGCATACTTTGTAAAATTTATAAATACTACCCACAACTATAATATTATCTCAAATTCACACCATAATATAAAAATTATTTTGACAAAATTTAAATCTTTATTGATAAAATCTGGGTCTCATAAAACTATCGACAAGAAACCGATCGAACGAAGTCATAATCAAGATAGCTTAAAGATTTTTCAATAAACATAAAATACTCATTTCATTTAAGTCAATTATAAATTAATTACATGAATGTGAAAAGTTTAAAGTAGTTAAATATTTACATAAAACCAAAAACATGATATATATTCAGCACCGCCTTTCATCATCATCGAATTGAGCAATCTTGAGTCCAAATTGAAAGTAAATGATAGCTTCTCTTTTCCTCGTTCAAGCGGTCCTCGTATCCTCCTCGAATAAACCTTCATGATCTCAACATTAAGTTCATCCAGTCCCTATACTCGCTTGAATCTGCTTAGAAGCTCTTCATCAAAATAGGCCTCGTCCTCAAGGTCCTTTATTTTATGGCGAGCTTGTGACGCTGGCAGCCTTATGCCTTGGGCTTCATCTTGAATCCTCGTCTCAGCTTCACCAAGTTGTAGGACTAAGCTTCGATTGGCTGAAGAAAACTCCTCATTTTTCGCCTTCAGGAGTAAATTCTCTTCAACCAAACCAGCATTCAGGTTGGTTAGAGTTTGTTGGCTGGCTTCGGACGCAGCCAACCCATCCCTTGTGGCCTTTAATTCGTCATCAGATGTCTTCAAATCCATCTTAGCCCGATCCAATTCTATCTGAAGACCGTTGATGGTATGAAAAGCATCTTCACGATCAATTCTTTCTCTCGGTCCAGGTCGATTTCAAAGATATTTATCTCTTATCGCATGAAATCTTCCTCGGCCTCTCCATTTATGTGTCTCGGACGCAGTCGTCCGAAGACAACATTAGCCTGCACATTTTCAAAATATTCAAGTCAAACGTCTAAAATGCTCAAAGGAAAATAGAGATGTGGAGGAAGAAGTGATTGTTATTTACCTTGGCCAAATAACTCATTCCCTCGTCGAGAAGATTTCCGTCCGTATGATCACTGAATCGGTGGTCGTCGGTGTCTTGAAAAGTCTCAAGAGGTCAAAAGGAAAGTTGGCATTGAACCTGGGCCACAGGGTTGGAGATCCCACAACCTCGGCATGATAACTTTGACCTGAAGGACCGGGCCGTTCGGGAGAAGGTCTCGGCCTTTCAGAAGAGAGAATGGGCTGTTCGGGAGGTATAGGGTTTGCATGAATAGTTTCAGTTACGGGGGTTTTGTTTGGAGTGGGTCCTTTGGGTGTTGAAGCGTGTTTAACTTGGATGGCTATCGTCGAAGTACGTTTCTCTTCCCGGATAACGTCGGAATCCTTCGTCTGATCACCGTCCTCTTCGATCTGTATTTCTTCTCTGAGGGGCACGAAGGGTGGAATAATCAAGACGAGGAACCCCGAGCTCTTCTAAGCGATTAAGGGGTTATTTTTGTTTTAATTTTTAATCCTAAGTATATTTCTTGATCGGGATGATCAAGTAAACCACTTTGATCGAGGAATGGTTTTGGAGGTTGGTTCTGCTTACGATGCGGGTTCGGGAGGAGTTCTGAGAGGGGTGACACAGGTTTTCTGGTAGCTCTCCTTTTTACGAGGTGAAGGGTCTCTTCGGTATGAGAACCTCTTGACCTCTGTTTCTTCTGCTTGAAATTCATCCGTATGAATTTACAGCGTTGATTTACTTGAGGGGTAGCTTCGTTGGTGTAGCCTCAATTGCTTCCAAGACTTCCCGGATTAAAAATCTTGAACTCCTTTATTTCTAAGGAGCTCGATTCGATCAAAGATATCTTGCACAAATCAAACAATTTTATGTTAAAATTATATATCATAGAATATTTTCAAAAAATATACATATATGAAATAAGCTGGTACTTACACTTATGGTCATATAACCATGCTTGCTTCGAGAGGAGCCCGTATTTCCACTCTTCCTTCGGGAAGTTGTCAAATAGCTCCATCATTTCCACTTCCCGTTCTTCAGAAACGTCTCCAAAGTCAGCAGATATTTTTTCGTCAGTTGCCCAGTTCGGCAAAGAAGAAATCTCTGGGCCTTTGACGAAAAACCACTTCTCGTGCCATCCCCTATTGCTCGAAGGGGTGTTCACCAAATGACGTCTGTCGAATTTTTCTCCGGACTTGGAGAATGTTTGCCGAGGGCTTGAACCCTTCTCCCTGGATTGTACTATCTTGTATACAGTGAAGAAGAAGTCCAGGGAGGGCTCGACGCCCAATTCATGACAGAATGCCACGAAGGCCAGAATGTGGATGTAGGAGTTTGGCACCAGTTGTGAAAATCCCACACCCAAGAACCCCAGTAGGGTCACTATAAAGACGTGAAGGGGGAAACGAACCCCCTTCTCCAGTAAAGTCACCGGGACGGCCGTCCCATCCTTCAGGCCGTTGATACATCTTCTCATCAGAACGGGGTACCCTGACCGCATGGGTATCCGGAATGTGGAACCGAGTTCGAACCCTCTTTAGTTCAGCCTCAGTTATGATAGAAAGAGTGTTGGCATGCGAGAATCGCTCCGTACTCCTGTAGTATTCGGAGGGAGTTTTTTGGGTTTTCTGTTTGGGATTCGTGCTTGAAGTCCCCTCATGAAGATTAGGGTTTGGAGGAACCACAGTGATGGGTGTTACAAGTATGGGGGAACTCTGTTCAGGGTTGTGGGAAGCCATTTGTGACGATTTGCAAAGAGAGAGATCAGAAAGTTTAGAAGGCGCTCGAATTTCAAATGAACAGGTAAAACTGTCAAATTTGGTAAAGTTGTCTTTTTATACTGACGGTTACACGGTGTTCAAGACGGGTGCATTAAATGCTAGTAATAATTTGGAATTTGAATGGGAAGCGTCCGGTTTCGGGTCCGGGTATTTAATGGATAGAGCCTTTCTGATTTGGGCCCTTAAATTCCTTTCATTTCATTTCGTGAGCGATAAATGGAGTACGCTTTTAATTACATCTTGTTATTTATTGATTCTCGGTAAAATATCATGGATTGTTTATAGTTTTCTATTAAACATTCATTCAACAAAAACTAGGGGGCAATGTTGGGTCAAGATATATTTTTGTCTCTTTTCAAAGTAGTGTATTGGGCTTATTCTTTTATTATTATTGGGCCTTTATTATTGAACTATGAAAGTCATTAAGCCCGATCCTCATATTATTTTCATTTCAACCTATAAGAATAAGAATTGGTCAATGGATCAATCCTTTGGACATTTTAATATCTTCATCTTTGACTTGTAATGATGAAAAAGCATGTCGGTTGACTAAATAACCTGCCATGCATTAATGTGGATGGGATCATAACCTATCGTGGTAATGAATGATGACCAAAGACGATTGGATAAACTACAATGCGATCGGCGGACCCATCAGAGAAGGGGGATGTGTCAGGTAATAGTGGATGGCACAGTAATTCAGGCAAAGAGGGTATAACTTAGCAAGGAAGTCTTCACCAAGAGGTACGTTCTCATACATTTCATCATTCGAATCATATACACACAGAAAATGATCATTTTCTCTTTATTTCTTTACACTAAGGCGATATAGCCTCCGTTTTCGATAAACCTTGTGAATTCATATACTGACTCTCACGCCTGAGCTATCCCCGAGCCGGAACCGCCGCCGAAGCTTCAGGTGTTTATTGTGTTTTCGTTGCAGGATCAGGACGTTTTACGTGATTGGGACGTGACAAAAGATCTTGGCGTTAACATTTACTATGAGTAACCATTATCCATATGGTTGGTAACATTTTTTATTGTGTACAATAAACAAAATTGATATTGATTAATATTTTGATTTACGATTATACAAAATAGGCGCTATATCTTGATTTTAAAAATAATAACTAAAATCCTCTCACCGATCAGTATAATAATAGTAGTCAAACACCATTAAATAACAGTAAAACAAATATAATAAATAAGTAACCAAATAGTTACATAACAGTAATCATAATATGTTTTAATGGTAACCAAAACATAAAACAACTTGTGTATCCAGCATCCTGTAATGAAGGTGATATTGTTTGTTTAGGAAACCTAATTATACTATGACATGTACATTTCACAATTGATATATGTCCTGAAACAAGATTGTAACTCTCTGGTTACTATCAAAATAATAGTTGGTTACCTTTATATACATATTTGGTTACCAATTGTACATCTCAAACAATGTAGCAAACACAACTTAAAAGAATTAAAAAATAATAACTAAAATACCTCATTAATTGTACAATAATAGTAGTCAAAAACCATTAAATAACAGTAAAACAAATATAATAAATAAGTAACCAAATAGTTACATAACAGTAACCATAATATGTTTTAATGGTAACCAAAACATAAAACAACCTGTGTATCCAACATCTTGTAATGAAGGTGATATTGTTTGTTTAGGCAATCCAATTATACTAAGACATGTACATTTCACAATTGATATATGTCCTGAAACAAGTTTGTAACTCTCTGGATACTATCAAAACAATAGTTGGTTACCTTTACATACATATTTGGTTACCAACTGTACATCTTAAACAATGTAGCAAACACAACTTAAAAGAAACAATAAATAATAACTAAAATACCTCATTGATTGTACAATAATAGCAGTCAAAAATAATTAAATAACAGTAAAACAAATATAATAAATAAGTAACCAAATAGTTACATAACAAAGAACCATAATATGTTTTAATGGTAACCAAAATATAAAACAACTCAATATATCCAAAGATCCTCAGAATGAAGGTGATATTATTTGTTTAGTGACCCAATTATACTATGACATGTACACTTCACATTTGATATATGTCCTGAAACAAGCTTGTAACTCTGTGGTTACTATCAAAACAATAGTTGGTTACCTTTATATACATATTTGGTTACCAACTGTACATCTCAAACAATGTAGCAAATACAACTTAAAAGAAACAATTAATAATAACTAAAATACCTCATTGATTGTACAATAATAGTAGTCAAAAATCATTAAATAACAGTAACCATAATGTAACATAATAAAACAGTAACCACGTAATTATATGATAGTAACCAGAACAAGTTTTAATGGTAACAAAAAAAGAAATATCATATAATGAAACCCGCTTAAGTAATCCATATATACTAAACAATTATATATTAACTTAGAATAAAAAATAAAAGTAACCAAAATTCCACACCAAGGGCACAATAATAGTAGCCAAACCATAAAATAACAGTAACCAAAACATAATAAAGAAGTAACCAAATAGTTATATGAAAGTAACCAGAACATGTTTTAATAATGATAACCAAAACAGAAACAACCTGTATATCCAACCTAGTTTACATAAACTCCAATAATCATTACAGACTCACAAATCATAACAAATGGTTATGAATATCCAACAAAATTAAAGTACGAAATAGGAAAAATTTAGCGCAACTCCCAAAATTGTATTTGTACAAATTTAGATGGGGAAGAGTTGCCCAGATGTGCTGCCATCTCTTTGACAATATGCAAGATTGAACTGCCAATTTGATATCGAACAAATGTCTCCGAAGAAGTACAGACTCATAGTATGACAACATCACTTCAACCATGTACATACCGCATGGTAGGTTCCAAAAGGAGGCGGTTCTACCAAAGTAAAACTCCATCGTCTCGAAGAAGTAGATTCATCCAGATTGGCTGACGATGGGCTTCAAGAGGAGAGATAGAAGGGGTAAGGGCGGAGAGAGAGAAACCGAACGAGAATTAAGGGCGGAGAGAGAGAGACTGAACGAGAAAGGAATATTTGAGGAAGATGGAAACTAATTTCTTATGTCATTTTCATTAATACTAATCCCTTAATTTAAGGACTTTTAATTGTATTAGTATTGTAAATAAAAATGATGAACTGTAATATTTTTTGTAATTATTTTATGTATGTATGATTTTATAATTATTTTAAAAAATGTTCTACTATATGTAATTAATCCTTCAAATTATAAATGAGAAGAGTCCTCTTATTTTGATGGGCCCTTGATAACTGGGTCGTTGTGTCTGGATCATGAATCTCAATATTATGGGCCCATACTGGATGTTTATGGGAGATTTTTATTTGAAAACTCTAAATTACTTCAAATAAATAAAAAATAAAATTTAATAGCAAAGCATAACCGTATGACAAGTGTAGTGATTCAGGGGCTTGTATTTATTTTTATGTTTTAGACATTTTTTAAAACAACATACAAAAGTAATTGATTTTTCTTGTAGACTTTCAAAATTACTTACCGAAAGTTATAAAAATAATATGTATACTTAATATAACAAAATAATTAGAAATTTTGTTATTTTATTTTAGCCCAAGGGGGTGTTTGGATTAATGATTTTTTTTAATAATCAAGCACTTACTCTTTTTCAAATTTATGCTAGAAAAACAAAAATCAAAAATCATCTTATTCTCACATCTAGAGTTTTTTTTTTCATTTCAAAATCAAAAATATATTGAAAATGAAAAAAAAAACAAAAAAAAACATGTGAGCATAACGAAGTCGACTATGAAATTACCAAGCAATCCCCTTCAAAATTCTCCTTCCCGAGTCCCATTTTTTTTAGTCAGACTAGTCTCTCTTTCTCTATCAGTTTCATTTCTCAGGAAAAACCCTAATTCTCCATGGCAGACTCTCCTCGCTCTTCTGTCCATCACGCTCTCGGCGGTGGTGCAGGTTTTTTTCCATATATATAGCATTTATAGACATGTATCTATACTTATATGTATGTGTGTTTGATTTGATGTACATATGTAGAAATTCATTCATCAAAATTAGTTGCCTATATTCTAGTTTTCATCGCTCAATTTTGTTTGATTAATGTATTTCTTCTGTGAGATCGAAATAGAATCACTTGTGTATCTCACGTGTATTACTTGGATTAGAAATTTATAGGTGACATTGAATCATGTGATCTCCATTTCCAGTTTTACCTTGCTTCGTTAATTGTCTTGACATTATTAAGATCGGTGCAGTTGCTGATGTATTATTGTGGAAGAAATGGACTGGAGGGCTTGTTCTGCTTGTGGTTTCCACCGTTTTTTGGCTACTCTTTGAAAGAGCAGGATATAATATTTTACAATTTGTATCAAATGTTCTGTTGCTTCTCGTTGCAATCCTTTTCTTCTGGGCCAAATCTGCATCAATTCTCAACAGGTAATTCCATTCAATTGAGTTGCCTTATACTTTGGTATGACTGGTGTGAGTGCTCCCTCTATTCCTAAAGGAAAATCCCATTTAGATTCTGTGCATTTTAGACCCAATTTATTTCAGATGATCTATTTTTTTCTTTCTATTATGAAGTTTTATAACTAAAATTTGTGATTATAAAAAAATCTTTAAAAAATTACGTTTAAATGTGTCATTCACAAGCTGGTTAGAGTTCTTTTTTTCTTTGGATTTAATCACTGTTGTCTAGTGATTTTACATCTACTTCCATGGTGCTTGTTGAATGATGGGTTTTAACTGTTTCTGATTTGTCATATGCTTTTGTTTTGCCGTTTGTAATAACAAAGTGTCAAATATGTGATATTAGACCTCTGCCTCCTCTTCCTGATCTGGAGGTTTCTGAGGAAGTCATTTTGAAGGCTGCTGACGGGATGCGTGTATGGATTAATCGGGCATTGTTGGTTGCACGTGATATTGCTGTTGATGGAAACTTGAAAGTCCTTATTCAGGTGCAATTATCTCTTAGAGACCTTCTTAGAATTGTGTACTCGTCATTTTGCCTGATTTGTTGAATGAAACTCTTCTTATAAGATGTTTTTGGTTCTTTAGCTTGCGTCTAGCTTGTTGGTGATTTCTTACATTGGTAGCTTGTTTAACTTCCTTACTCTAGTCTACATCGGTAATCCCTTCTGCTGTTTTTTCTGTAATTTTCTAGAATTCTTTCCTGGGAATTCTTGAATTAATCTGCCTTGATGATGTTTCAGGGGTTCTTCTTAGTCTATCGGTGCCTTTGTTGTATGAGAAGTACCAGGATGAAATTGATGATAAGCTGATCATAGCACATAAGGTCATCCAAACCCAACTCAGGAAACTTGATGAAAACGTCTTAAGAAAGATTCCAATGCCTAAAAACATGGAAAAGAAGACTCAATAAACCTAATGTAATCTCTCTCCTCCTCTGTGTCTCCCCTCCTCCCCCTCCCCTCCCCTCCCCTTCCACTTCCACTTCCACTTCCACTTCCACTTCCCTTCCCCTGCCCCCGCCCCCGCCCCCCCCCGCCCCCGCCCCCGCCCCCGCCCCCGCCCCCCTGCATATTAACCATTGTGTTATGTTATTATATCATTATTCTGGCTAAAGAACTTCTAGAGTAGCGCTATCCAGCAATTATTTCATGCCACTACAAAACTATCTAAGTGAAGTTTATCTACAATAAATTGGTTATGCAGCAGTATGTGCCATAAAATGTTAAAATTAGAGCAAGACAAATTGGTTATCTTGTAGCATTTCTAATAGTATGCATATATGGTAGATCAATAGCTAAACTAGAGCCAGTTGAAATCTGTATGGCTTAACCAGATGTAAAGAATGGCATTGGACTTGGATTATGTAAAAACGGGATCTGTATATTGTTGGGATTATCACATATTTGTACAAAAATCTTATTCTCAGGAGACGAGATTGTGAAGATTATAACTTCACAAATAGAGGTGCTAGAACTTGGGGTCTACCCTTCTGAATAATCCAGAGGCTTTAGCCCGCTTGGGGGGTGTATTAGTTTGTATTTAAATTCTTGGTAATTATTTAAATGTCACCATATCTATTAGTATTTTTGAGTTGACTCTAAGTTCTGTACATGGGATTTATATATTTATCTATTTATTATTAGTAACATGAGATTTATTGCTTTAGGACGCTTTTATTTACTTGCTGCCGTCTCTGGTGAGTGTTGAGGGGTTATAAATTGGTGCAAACGATTTGCATTTCCATGTTGTTTAGGACAAAAAACATACTAGCAAGTTAATGAAATGCCTTATTGGTGAATAACTTGTCATGTTAAAATGTGTGATCTTTTGATGTGGCAAGCCCATGTGCTTTTCTTTTTCAGTTAAGGCTTCATTGCTACTAGGTTGAACAAATTTGTGTTATTTTTCTCTCTTTTAGTACTTTTGCCATGGTCTTTATAGAGTATTTGCTTTAAGATTTTTGGCCTCCTTTGTGGCTGCACTCTTTATTTGTAGAATGGTTAGTGGAAAATCATCAATGTGCAACCATGTTAACAGAGATTTATGAGTTGGTCAGGGTTATTGGACCATATATATTTAAAAGTGTACTTGTTTAAATAGCATTGAAACATAAACTAGTTATTTTGTTGAGTAAAATTCAAAAAAAAAAAAAATGGTATGGTTTACCCAAATTTTTGAGTCACCACCTATGGTTCGGAAACTATCGATTCACCATCTGTCGTTTGCCTTCAAGCATCACATCGACACCTATTATTGATTTTGGTCTAACACCGTTGGTTTTATGGTGAAAGACTATTATGCCCTTCATATCTTATTTTTCCTAAATAGCTTTTTTTATTATATTTTTTTCTTTTTAAAATCTCAATCCTAAAAAACATATAAATTTAATAATTGCAATATAACATTAAAATTAAATTCTATTAACACTAACTAAATTTAATTTATGTACAATAAATAAATAAGGAAATAATAAACAAAATTTAATATTAAAATACTAAATTAAAATTGAATTGCATTAAATTTAAATTATAGTCAAACTAATGTAAAAGTATAATTAAATTGCATTAAAGTGAAATGTGTGTGAAAAGGATAAGTAATAGATGAGTGTTAAAATAGTAGATCATCAAGAATATTGAAGGGAAAAAAAAGATGATTTCAAAATAGATTTTAATTGGATCAAATTGCATTACACCCTACTCTAACCCTATCCTATCCCTTCAAAGCTATCCACTGGCCGCCACACAAAAGTAAAGTTTTTGAAGATGGGTTTTGGATGTAAAATAGCGAGGGGACGAATATTGCTTGTAAATAATAGTTGAAATGTTTGGATTTGTTTTATGGGTTAGTGTTTAGATTTTAGGATTGTCTTGGGGTTTATATTTTTGGTTATGGGTCAATGAGGGTATGCTTTATTAAATTTGAGGGAGATTTGAGGATGTTATTGTCATTTAAACATACATCATTGTTAAGAGAAATTTCACTTGCTTTTTGGCGAATGGAGTACACTTGCTGTCAAAATGGATGAAAATGAGGTAACTTGATGATGGATGTCAAACCACTAGTGGTGAATCTATAGTTTCTGAACCACAAGCGGTGACTCAAGAATTTGGGTAAACCACATGTGGTTTTTTGAATTTTACTCTATTTTGTTTATTGCACTTTTCAGCATTATACTGTATAGGATCCGCCGTGTCAATCAGAGGCGATGGATGAAACTTTTAAGACTGTAATATTAATGGTTTTCTGCATATATCTGAGATTACAAGATCAGAGATGTTTTTCTAATGACTGAACTTTTTGCAGGTTCCTCTAGTGGTATTCATATCAACTACACTCCACAAGACTAACATAAGAGCGGAATTGGTTTCCATTTCCCCCCCACATATTTCTTGGAGAATTCAGATCTCATTGTTCATTTCTCGTGGCACTTATTCTTGGTACATTTTTGGTCATGGAAGTACTCGTAGCTATGCTTTACATGTTTATTCCACTGTGAATAGCTTATAACGATGATCATGGTTTTGGCAGTGGGACTGAGGCTTGTAATTTTGAGATGTGACATGTGATTAATTGAAAGTAGATCTTTTGTGGTTTAGTTAAAGCCTTTAAAGGCAAGAGGGATTCCATTTTGAGTATTATCTAATTTGAAGTTGCTATAGATTGACATTGTTTTAGATCTGAAGCTTAGCTATGATTTCATTGTTGCTTGATATGTTGACATCTAATCCTTATTCTTCTAAGAGAATCTTGTGAAAATAAGCATTTTTGCTCATGGAAATTTAGTTCTTAATCTGAACTTTATGGTTACTTGTTACAATCCCCATTCTTGGGGTGCCCTTCTCCAACGAACAGTAAACGGTGAATCAAAAGTGAATTGACTATAACGACGATTTTTTAAACTATAGCGACGGTTCGAATAACTATATCGTCGCCATAACTATGTCGTCGGCTTTGTATGCGAAAAAAACCGTTATAATCGGTTCGATTTTGGTTCGCTGTTTAAGGTTCGCTGAAGAAAGAGATATATATATATAGCAAAAAAAAATAAAAATAAAATTTAACAGGCTAAAAAGGGATTGCTCGATGGAACCCCTATATATATACATGGGATTCAATTCACCTGTTGCCAAATTATTATTCACAGCAATCAAGTTGCAACACCATGTAGCGGCTTGCGTCACTCACTTTGGTTTTAGTTGCACCGTTACACCATGTAGCGGCTTGTTTATTTTATTTTACATTTCTTCTATTGTCCCATTATTAAGTCACTTGTTGTTAGAAAAAAATTTCTTTTTAAAAAAATAATTAGACTTTAATAATAATAATAATAATGATTATCCGACTTTATTATTTTATTATTATTATTATTGAATTATATAAAAAAAAAAAAAAATAGGACCGTTACATGGTGTAATGGCTTTGCAACATTCAATTGCTTTGATTCACTTGCTTTGTTTCAGGTCACTTTATTACGCTTGGTTCCAGAGTTGCACCGCTACACCATGTAGCAGTTTGCACATTGAATATATTATTTTATTTTATATTCCTTCCATTGTTACTTATTAAGTCACTTGTTGTTAAAAAAAGTTTCTTTTTTAAAAAATAATCTGACTTTAATAATAATAATCCGACTTGCTTACTTTATTATATTCACTTTTCCGATAAAAAGAATATTCTCCGATCAAACAAATATTTTATGATAACTTGCTTACTTTGTAAAATTTGCACATATCACCCATAACTATAACATTTATTCAATCAACATCTTACTATAAACAATTTAAATTCGGGATTTCACATTATTCACCGCTAAACATACTCACCTTGATTTAAATATAATCCAACTAATGATTTCAAAAAAATTCGTAATCCATTCAAGGTGCATTTAATTTTCACCTTAAATAACTATATATATTTTAAAACTTTAAAAGAGAATAATAACAACACTTAAGAAATCTTAAGACCCAAATATGACAATTTATTTTTAAAAAAACGCCACCTACTATTCTGACATTATCTTCATTAACTAAAATTTATTTGTCAAATTAATTAATTTTAACATAAACTATACTTCAAATACTCTGATTTAGCCTCAAAAATCACCCAAATCGGATTTAAAATCATTAAGTTATACATTTTTAAAATTTAGAACTTGATGCTGAAAATTATGCTTTGAAAAATTCTAGACCAGTCACATCACGAAATTCATAACAAATCGTACATTAATCTTTAACGGTTCAAAATTTGTAGACATATACTCAACATATGCATGTATAACACATCCAAAAACTGTAACGATCCAATGGTCGGATTAAGAGATCTAACCCACACAATAAAGCTTAAGAAAACTGATTTTCTAGATTTTGACAGAATATAAGTCCTTCGGACCAGTTTCATTCAAACAGTAAGCTCGAACAATTCACAAAATTTTTTTGGGTGATTCTAATTTCTGTGTTTAGCTTACTTTCAGGACTTTCTTTTGATATAAGACTCATCTCTTAACTCATTATACACAAAGTGTTGCGGATTTTATAAAATCAAGTAGTAAACTATTTTTTTTTGAAAATTTTCAAATTTTGCTCTTCATTTAATTTCTTGATTTCTCTTGTTTGATACTTGTTTATACAACTTTAATCCATCAAAAACATTTATGTTTTATCCATATACAATTCATAAAAACTCAACATCCATATATGAAAATCAAAGATTAACCAAAATTTTATTCATTAACTTTAAAGATTTTATTCCTTCCTTCCTTCCTTCATTCTTCTTATTCCTTTTTCTCTATTTTATCTTCAGAATATTTGGGGAAGCATGGGACTGAGTGAAGGGGAGAAAGTAATCTGATCATTGTCCCCTTAAGCTTGCTAGTTAATCTATCTTTCTTCCTTTACTTTTTCTATATCTTTCTCTTTTTTTTATTTTGCTGAAAATTTCGGGCTACGGGAGAAAGTGTGAGAATAAATGGTGAAATGCTGAAAATTGCCTTATTAGACTTAATTACTTCCAACATTAAGGTCCCCATCTGCCCTTCTTTCATCCTTAATTTCCTAAATCCCTCTTTGTCTTTTATTTACTCACTTATTCATTTAATTATCCATTTAAACATTTCGACTTTTTAAAATTAACTTTTACATTAAAACCTCAATTCTCATTACTCACTTCATATTTATAATTCTCATTTCATTAATTAAATATTATGAGATATTAAAATTTAGAATAATAATCTTAAAGAAATTAGACTTCTATTTTATAAAAATTGGGATTTTACATCAATTGTCTAAAAATATGAATATTTTTTGTTAATGTTTTGAATACATATAGGAATATGAACAATTCTCATTATTGCTTTAAATACATATAGAAATAAGTATTAAATGTAGCATTAAATGCATATTTTGTACTAAAACTTGTACCAAAAGAGGTCGGAACCAAAGTTAAGTGTGATTTTATACTATTACTACCTCTTTTTTATTAATTGGCTTTTTAGTTTTATGCACATGAATTAAAAAAGTCATTTAATATTATCATTTAAAATTTTAAATTGGTAAAAAAATTCATCACTACACCTTTATGGGAAATTGAAAAATATTAATACAAGAGAGAAAATTTCTTGAGACAATGAGAAAAATTAGGGGTAATATAGAAAAGTAAATAACTTATTTTCCTAAAAAATTATAAACGATAAATAAATTAAAACAAATTTTTTTTTTTTTTAAAAGGCAAACAATTCTCATTATTACTTTGAATACATATAGAAATAAGCATTAAATATAACATTACATACAAAATTGGTACACAAACTTGTACCAAAAGAGAGAGAGACCAAAGACAAAGTTAAGTGTGATTAAATTTATTATTTTAAATACATGCAAGAATATGAACAATTTTCATTATTACTTTGAATATATATAGAGATAAATATTAAATGTATAATTGGTACTACTAAAACTTGTTCCAAAAGAGGAGGGACCAATGTTAAATGTGATTTTATATACTCTCTCCATCTCTATTTAAATGACGTTTTAGAGTTTTTTATTTGTTTTTAATTAATTGACGTTTGCTTAAATCTAGGAAAATTAATGATAATTTTTCTAAAATTACTCATTATTCTACCTATTTTTGTGGTACTTTAAACTCTTGTGCTATGATAAATTAATGATTTAAGGGTATTATAGACAATTGAGTACTATATTTAATACTTTCTAATCATTATCTTAATTCTTGTGTCTATCTCTAAAACGTCATTTAAATAGAGACGGGGGAGTACTTTAGTAGATTAGTAGATATTCGTGCTTTATTTATGTTCTCTTCTTTAAAACTAATTTAACACAATATTTTTATTATTCCAAATATATTGAATTTTTGTTTGTCATTAAATATAATCTAGGAAATATCATAAATTTTTATTTTTTCTTTTAAGAAAATAAGAATCCTCCTTTCAAACTCAATTTATTTATGAAAATAGATTACAATGCCAAAAGTGTAAGATCCCAATTTTTATGAATAAAGATGAATTTTTTATAATTATTATTTTTGAATGAATTTGATATAATGTTATAGTTGTGGGTAATATTTATAAATTTTATAAAGTACGCAAGTTGTTTTATAATATTCGATTGGTCGGGGAATATTCGTTTTAACAGGGAATATTCGTACGACGGCACAATCATTGGTGGACCCCACAATGGAATTATTGTCGAATTAAGAAAAAATGACAAAAAATATTTTATGAAAATAACGGCGAAAGTTTTACCGTTAACTGTTGAAACACTCAGTGTTAAAAGTATAGGAATAGTAGCACACGGTATTGATTATTGATGCTTACGTGAGAAGTCATTCAGTCTTGTTCAATTATTACTTCAGTAATTGTTGCATAAGTATCTCACGTTATTTGATTCAATTATTGTCAATATTTTTTTATATTATTAAATCAATAATTGAGATAACAAAGTTATTAATATTATTATTTGCAATATTAACGATGTCTGAAGTTACGCCAGGAGAGGTTTGGTCACCTAATTGCTGCCATGATAGGAGAAATCTTTATTGAAAGCCCTCTTCCTCGAAAGCGACTTGCAGTCGATTAATAGTGTGAGTAATAATAATGAAGATGAAGTTTTGTTTTATTAGTATTATTAATATAATAAAGCGATGTAAAAGCTTTTATATAAAACATAATACTTTTATAAAGTTATTCGTTTTATTAGGCTAATAAGTAAAATCTTTTATATAAAATAGAATACTTTTATAAAGTTATTCATTTTATTAGACAATAATTAGAATATATTATATTTTATTATGTATAGTACTGCGTAGTATTTGCGATAGTAAAAAATCTTTTTAAAAGTTATTCGTTTTATTAGACTATAAATAGAATATATTATATTTTATTATAAACCAATCTGGACCGTCTGCTTTCAAGTAAATCGATCCGGACCGCTTCATGGATTGAGTTCTTATTCATCCATTCTTCTATAAATAAAGCTCATTCCTTCATTATTTCTTACGAATTCAATCAAACTCTAGAGAGAAAGCGTAGAGAGAATTATTCTTCTATCTCTTGAGCGTATTTCTTTAGCGTTTAAGAAAGCTTTGAGCGTAGTGCAAGTTTCTTCAAGTATATCCTCGCCTCTACTGGTTGGAGTACTCTTCTTTATAAGGTAAGGGATATTATTTGTTGTACTTTCATAAGGAGTATTATTTTTTCATATTCATGAAGAGAACTTCCATTATTCCATTCTTTATTATTCTCATTGGAATAACTCAGTATCGTGGTCTACCCTATACTTGGTGATTTACATTGTTATTCCATTCTTTATTATTCTCATTGGAACATCCTTGCTCAGACGTTTTACAATTTGACTGGTTCCGTCTTTATTATTCTGTTGAATATCTTGTGCACATGCGTTTTACGGCGGACTGGTTCCGCTCTTTATTATTACATTTGGAATATCCAGCTTGTCGCGTGTATTACGCTGACCAGTTCCGTTATTTATTATTCTGTTGGAATAACTTTGTCTGCAAGTACCGCATGCGTGGTGATTTCTTTTGTTATTCCATTCTTTATTCTACCCTATACTTGGTGATTTTTGTTGTTATTCTATTCGTTATTATTACATTTGGAACATCCATGCATGCGTTATACTGGGACTGGTTCCGCCTTTATTATTCTGTTGGAATATCCTCAGATATGCGTTATCGTCGGACTGGTTCCGCTTTTTATTATTCTATCGAATATCACATGCATGCGTTTTCTGTAGAACCTAATTCCGTTATTTATTATTACATTGGAATAACTTTTATACATCAAGTATCGCATACACATGTGATTTCTGTTGTTATTCCATTCTTTATTATTACATTGAAACATCCTGCTTGCAGTGAATTTACTTTGACCGGTTCCATTACTTATTATTCTCGCTGGAATAACTGCCTACATCTGATATCGCATGCATGGTGATTTCTTTTGTTATTCCATTTTTTATTATACTTAGTTGGTTAAAGTTTTGACTTATATACTCCATGAAATTAGTGGAATATCCTTGATATTTGCGTTTCATCCAGTATCTTTTCGTGGAAATATTCTTCTGAGCATTCTTGAATTTTACTCTACAAAGAAGTATCACTTTGACAATTTGGACGTTATTAATTCCTGAATAAATTAATTCTTGAACTTATTTTATTGAATTCTTATATCATTGTCATCATCCACATGTTTATATTTTTTGAAAGTCATCTGTGGCCTGTAGTGCATAGATGGACTTAGTATGATTATGACCAGGGATTATTTGGTGTAATCATGACCGTAATGTTAAAAATGATGTGATAAAAGTCCTCATTGGCCCGTAGTGCATTGATGGACAGTTGTTGGCATGATCATGACCATTGATGAATTTGGCCCGTAGTGCATGGATAATTTATGGTCGTGATACTAATGAATATCCTTGGCCGTAGTGCAGGGATGATGTGGATTATTTATTAAGCTGAGTCCCAGCGATAAAAGTGATGAAAAACCTTTTAAATCATAAAAGATAGTAGATTTTATTCTCTACTTGACTCTTTTAATGGATTGCATGTTCTGCTGCAGTTAAACTTGATGTCTATTATATTTTCAGTTTAACACTGTTGAAGACTAATGATAATTTGTTATGCATTATCTTAGTTATAATATTTCTTACTGGGCTAGTTGAGCTCACCCTTTCTTTCACTTTATTCTCTTGAGAAATAAAAAAGCGTGGCCGGACTAGTCGGGGAACGAGTGATGATCCGGATGATAGTATTAGTAGTCCTCACAATTTTGTTAAATAGTGTGATAATAAATGTAATGAAGACTTATTCTGAGAGTGGATATTGTTTAGAAGACAATATTTGTATTAAAACTCATGACTTTCTTGTTGTATATTAAAGATTGTATTTGTATTTTGTACCATGTATTTGGCGACTCGTAATAGGTATGTATACCTATTTTGGGGCGCCACAGATTGGTATCAAAGCTTAGGATATGATCCCTAGCTAAGATGTGAGACAAGAACTAGGAGAGGAGAGACGGGAATTCCTTCGCTAGTATGACCTACCTAAGTTTATTTGGTATTTAATTGGTCGACGAGTATAGGGATAATATGTGATATGTTAATTAACCCTTGTTTTGTGGCGATTTGAAAAATGGCATCCGAGAATGTTGAGAACATTAATGGAGCAGAGAGGCCGCTTGAGTCTCCACAAATCCATAATCAGACAATGTGCATCGTGAAGACGACAATCCTCATGCAAATAACAACACCGACCAAATGATGAGCGATGGAATGTTCCGAGGCTTCATGCAATTCATGCAACATCATCGGTAAAAGCGGCTCCTGTCCAAAATGCAAGTAGAAACACCGGCAACTCTCTGGACGGGTCAACGCCAAATAGTTCAAGGAGCCGGGACTCTCGGAGTTTTTTTTGAGAGCCAAAACCACTTAAGGCGGAGACGTGGATAAAACAGATCAACAAGATATTTGATGTCTTGGGATGCTCTGAGGAGCAAAAGGTTCCCTTTGCCACCTTCATGTTGCGGGCAGAGGCAGATTACCGGTGGGAATCTGTAAAGCGTACTCAACCTGCCGCACTGAAGATGTCTTGGGAGAAGTTTCAAGAACTGTTCAACGACAAGTACTTTCCCGAAAGTATTCGTCACATGAAAGAGGTAGAGTTCATTAAACTAGAGCAAAACAACATGACCGTGTCGCAGTACGAAGCCAAGTTTGCCGAGTTGTCCCGGTTTGCATCCCATTTGGTTGATAATGATGAGAGAATGACACGAATGTTTCTAAGAGATTTGAAACTTCGAGATACGTCAATATCTTATCTCTCATAAACCGTGTTTGTATTCGATGTTGTTAATAGGGCTCGCTTATTAGAAGCGCGATAATGAGTCAACCCAACCAAAAGAAGCGGTAAACAAAATGATAATACCGGTGATAATTGATCATCGAGCGGTGACAATAATTGTGGAGGAATCAACATGCGAAAATGGTAACCACTTCGGTGGTAATCATGGCCAAAGCTATAAGAATGGACATTTCAAGAAGAAGATTCAATAATGATGGAAAGACGTCAACATCAAGACTTGTTATTAAGGAAGGAGAACGACCACCTATCATATGCTTCAAATGCGGAGGGAGGACACATCGGTCAAATCGTATGCGATGTCAGTCAAAAGCGTGTTATAATTGTGGAAGAGAAGGTCACATAGCCCGATTTTGTCATTCACCAAGACAAGTTCAAATAGGATGGAGGCACCAAAAGACGCCTGGAAAAGTCAAAGCCAAAGAAGGTCACAGGAGAGGCGTTTGTCGTGACCTCTGAAAACAAGGAACCCGAATGAGGTCATCACGGGTAATCTTATCATAAACTCTAGCGAAGTATATACCTTATTTGATACTGGGTTACGCCCATTCCTTTATTTCTCCTACTTACGCTCAACGTTTAAATTTGACTCAGAGAAATTGGACTTTTACTTATCTGTTGAAACTCCGTTGGAAGAAACCTTCATTATATCCACTGTTTATAAGTCTTGTTTGGTTCAAATCGGTACCCTCACATTACCTGTCCATCTTATTTCATTGAAAATACTTGCATTTGACGTAATTTTAGGGATTGATTGGTTAACTACTTATCATGCAAAAATTGATTATTTTTCGTAAGGTTGTTAGCTTTTATATTCCTAACCAACCTATTATGCGAATTCAAGCAACCAAACCATTAAAATCAATCACTGTCATCTTAAGCCATAAAGCTATTCGTTTATTGAAAAACGGATGTCAAGCTTTCTTAGCTCATGTCACGGATCTAAACAAAAATACGTCAGTTTTGAATGATATTTCTATTGTTAATGAATTTTCTAACGTATTCCTCAAGAACTTCGCTACCCCAGGCGCATGAAATTGAATTTTGTATCGACCTTGAACCCGCAAGACAAAACCCATTTCCAAAGCCCATATCGAATGGCTCTATTGAACTTCAGGAGTTAAAGACCCATGTGACGCCCCCAAATAGATATACATCACCCATTCCGAGTTGTCAATACATGGTACGTAAACAACTACAACTTTATTATTACAACAAGAAAAGCGTGAGTTTGAATACAAATATTATCTTCTGACAATATCTATACCCAAATAAATCCTCATCACATTTATTGATACATTATTTTACAAAAATGGTGAAGACTACTAAACAACTCTCTCTAGAACCTTCATTCCATACCCGACTAAGACTCGCTACATTCTCGCCTCTGAGAAAAAAATGGAACAAAAAAAAAAGGGTGAGCTCAACTAGCCCAAGAAAGAATATTATGACTAAGATAATATACAACAAATTATCGTTAGTCTTCAACAGGAAAAAATGAGAGAATGCATTAAACAACAAGTTTTAGAGCAATATTCGCAATGGAAAATATTAATTCATAGAAGAGTTACGTAGAAGATGAAATCTACTAATATCTATGAATTTAACAGATCCATCATCATTATTTTATCCCTCTGTAACATCAATCAATATTCATCTTGAATCAAATTTTCATCTTTGCACTACCTAGCCAAAGAGATTCATCGATCGGTCATGTTCATCTAAACACTGCTTTATCTTTTACTACTACCAAAGATATTCATCAAGAAATCATTCATCTTTGCACTACGTGCCAAAGATATTGATAATATCATCATTTAGGACCGAGGATGTTGAAAAATATTTTAAAGAAAACGAATCCAAAGAAACAAAAGAACAAGTATTAAGGATTCAGATTTCAAATTTATTTCATGTCCAAAAATACCTCATAAATAATCATAGTGGTGTAAAATTCAAGAATGATCAAAACATGGATACAATCAAAGCTAGTATCCACAATAGATATTTTGACTAAAAAGGAAAAATTTTATTTTTCCGTGAATAAGGCCGTATTCATGAATAATTAATGAGTATCGTGAATAAAGGCCAGTATCGTGAATAAGTAACTCCGCAAAAAAGATAGAAATTCCATAAAAACATCATCATGCTTCGTGAATAGTACTTTCGTGAATAGTAACTCGTGAATAGTAATCTCATGAATAGTAACTCGTGAATAAGAACTCATGAATAAGAACTCATGAATAAGTAACCCCACATGAAAAAGTTCCAAATTTGATAAAAAATTCCAACCAATATTTCAAAGATAATGATATTGAAGAAATAATATCATTTGAGAAGAAAATATCATCCTTACCTCACAAAAGACGGTGCTTATAACTAAAAAAGCTGGATCTGAGGAAATTTGAAGGAACATGCACCGTATAACAACACTCAAAGTATACTCACAAGAATACGCTCAATATATCGAGAGAAAATAGAGAGAAATTTCAGTTTCTGGTGTGATTTTCAATTCTAACCTAAGCACCCTATTTATGGGAAAATGCTTAGAACACCAAAGTAGAAAATTGAATATAATATTAATATATTTTTCACATTTTCCTTAGCCCACCTTAGACAACTGATCTCAACCCATTTGAATCACATGTGAGGCCAACTTAGTTGCAAAAAAACGTTTTTCTCAAAATAATTAACTAAAACTCCCAAAAATTAATTATTTCGGAACTTCGGAACTTCAATAATTCATAATAAATATCCTTTTATCGTAAAAATTCGAATCTCATAAATTTTTATAGGAAATTTAATTCTCTATAACTTTGTAGAAGAAAGTTTTTCCAAATTCCAAATGAAAATGGAATCAAATCCACAAACTACCGATTTTACGCTATAATCAAATTTCTATCAATAATCGTGTCCACCAACACACAAAACATGTGTTAAACATTTAATGCCACAAAAATACTCTTCCTCCTCATATACTCATATATCCCACATTCATTGTAAAAATATCATCGTTAATATATTATTAAAATAATATATTTAAATGAATTATTTTATCGTAAAAAGATAAAATATTAATTTTCAACAATTGTCACATTAAAAATTTTCTCCATCTATATCCTCATAAAATCAATATTTTCCTCATCATATAAATCAATAATTAATTATTCATAAATAATATTACGTAATCACATTATTAACAACCGGTACGGTTCTCAGATAGAGGGCTTTCCAATAAGGATCTCTCTCTTTCTTGGCCAGAATTAGATGACCAAACCTCTCCTTGATGTAAATTTCTAGACATTTTCAATAATGTTATCTAATAATATTATTCAGATAATATGAATTATTGTTCTGATAATGAAAATACCGTGTAATGACAATTATTGAAACAACAACAATATAAAATATCAATGCAATGAATTATTGAATCAATAAAATAAAATACGGAACAAGAATTACTTCGTAACCATTATTGAGTAGTGGCCTTCAATAATTGGTGCAATACCGCAATCATCTTGTGCAACAATGCGTATTCGTGTGTTTTAACCCACCGGGTATTCCAACAAGTGTTAATTGATAACAACTACGCCGTTATTTTTAAACAACTTATATTTGTCGCTTTCTTTCATCCAATCGCTTTCCGTTATGGGGCCCACACAATTTCACGCTATAATCATTTAATATTACCCGACAAAGTAAGAATATTCCACGACCAAACGAATATTCCCCGACAAAAATAAATATTTTATAACCACCTGCTTATTTAAAATATTTGCGCATTTTACCCATAACTAACCACATTAATCAAAAATTAAAAAAAATAATAGAGGAAAATAAATTTTATTTATTAATTATTTGGGGTTTGACAACCTAACTATAGGAATTGTTAGATATTGGCTTTATTCGTCCTAGTACTTCTCCTTGGGGTGCTCCTGTTCTATTCGTGAAGAAGAAAGATGGGTGCATGCAACTTTGTATTGATTATCGGGAGTTGAATCATGTCACCATAAAAAATAGGTACCCATTGCCACGTATTGATGACTTGTTTGACCAGTTGCAAGGAGCCAAATTCTTTTCAAAGATTGATCTTTGTTCCGGATATCACCAATTGAAGATTAGAACCGATGACATTCCAAAGACGGCTTTCAGAACTTGGTACGGGCATTATGAATTCCTAGTCATGTCTTTTGGATTGACTAATGCTCCTGCTGCCTTCATGGATATGATGAACTGAGTATTCAAGGAATATTTGGATCACTTTGTGGTCGTCTTTATTAATGACATCCTTATTTATTCCAAAAGCCGTGAAGATCATGAGCAACACTTGAGGCTGATACTTCAAAATCTTCGTGAATATAAGCTTTATGCCAAGTTGAAGAAATGCTAGTTAAAAGCAAGAAGTAGTAGCATTCCTTGGGCACGTGGTATCAAGTCATGGAATATCTGTTGACCCAACAAAGATTGAAGCTATTCAAAGCTGGGAGCGACCTAGATTAGTGACCGAAGTACGTAGCTTTCTCGGCTTAGCTGGTTATTATCGGAGATTCGTAGAAGGGTTTTCTCAAATCGCTACTCCCTTAACTCAGCTGACTCGCAAAGATACAATATTCGGTTGGAACGAGGAATGTTAGAAGAGTTTTTAAGAACTCAAGAGAAGACTCATTTCAGCACCTGTTCTGACAATACCATCTGGCTCGGAGGGATTTGTCATCTACAGTGATGCTTCAGGCAAAGGGTTAAGAAGTGTTCTCATGCAACATGGGAAAGTCACAGTCTATGCCTCTCGACAACTCAAAAAATATGAGAGGAATTATCCTACTCATAATCTAGAGTTGGCAGCTATTGTCTTCACACTTAAAATTTGGAGGCATTACTTGTATGGGGAAAAAGTGGAGATCTTTACGGACCATAAAAGCCTCAAATATTTCTTCACTCAAAAGGAACTCAACATGCGACAACGACGTTGGCTTGAACTGTTGAAAGATTATGACCATACCATCCAATACCATCCTGGAAAAGCGAACGTGGTAGTGACGCGAAAGTAGAAGATCATACGTATGACGAAAAGGCGATATTGTCAACGCAAAGACCCATTTTGTATGACTTGCAAAGGATGGAGATAGTGATAAAGACTCAGGGACCCAAGTGATGATGGCAAATATACAAGTGGAACCGACTTTAATCGATAAAGTTAAATCTGCTCAAGCTACATGTAAGACCCCAACTTATTATAAATAAAATTAAATTTCCTCTACTTATTATTTTGAAATAGTAAGTGTTGATTTGATTAATGTGGTTAATTATGGGGAAAATGCGCAAATATTTCAAATATGCAAGTTGTGACGCCCCCAAAATAGGTATACATCACCCATTCTGAGTCGTCAATAACATGGTACAGAAACAACTATAACTTTATTAATACAACCCATAAACTGTGAGTTTAAATACAAATATTGTCATCTAGACAATATACATACCCAATTAAGTCCTCATTACAATTATTGATACAATACTTTACAAAAATAATGAGGACTACTAAAACAACTTCCTAGAACCTTCATTCCGTACCCCGACTAGTACTCGCTACATTCTCGCCTCCTGAGAAGAAAAATGGAACAAAAAAGAAAAGGGTGAGCTCAACTAGCCCAAGAAAGAATATTATGACTAAGATAATATAGAAAAAATATCGTTAGTCTTCAATGAAAAAATCGATAGAATACAATAGACAACAAGTTTCAAATCAATGAATGAAATAATAATTCATAGATGAGTTACGTAGAGAATGAAATCTACTATTATCTATGAATTTAAAAGTCCATCATCAATATTTTATCCTCAGTAACATCAATCAATATTCATCTTGAATCAAATTTTCATCTTTGCACTACATGTGCCAAAGATATTCATCGATCGGTCATGTTCATCTCAACACATGTTCATCTTTACACTACGGACCAAAGATATTCATTATAAAATCATTTATCTTTGCACTACAGGCCAAAGATATTCAATAATATCATCATTTAGGACCGAGGATGATGAAAAAATATTTTAAAGGAAACGAATCCAAATGAAACAAAAGAATAAATATCAAGGATTAAGATTTGATTTATTTCATGTCCAAAATATACCTCATAAATAATCATAGTGAAGTAAAATTCAAGAATAATCAAAACATGGATACAATCAAAACTAGTATCCATAATAGATATTTTGACGAAAAGGAAAAATTTCATTTTTCGATGAATAGTGTCGTGATTCGTGAATAAAGTCGTATCGTGAATAAGAACCCCAACACAAAAAATTCCAAATTTGATTAAAAGTTTAAACCAATATTTCGGCATAATGATATTGAAGAAAATAATATCATTTAAAAAGAAAATAACATCCCTTACCTCGAAAAAATGGTACTCCTGACTGAAATACTAAATATAGTGTTGAAGGGAACTTGCACCGTATAGCAACACTCAAGGTATCAAAAATACTCACAAGAATACGCTCAATATATCGAGAGAGAAATAGAGAGAAAACTTTAGTTTCTGGTGTGATTTTCAATTCTAACCTAAGCACCCTATTTATAGGAAAATGCTTAGAACACCAAAGCAGAAAATTTAATATAATATTAATATATTTATCAAATTTTCCTTAGCCCACCTCTAGACATCTGATTTCAGCACTTTGCACATGTTAATGATGTCCACAAAATACAAAAAAAAAATGTTTTTTATCAAAAAAATAAATAAAACTTCCAAAAATCAATTATTTCGAAACTTCGGAACTTCAATAATTCATAATAAATAGCCCTTTTATCAGAAAAATTCAAACCACATGTCTTTTCCATAGGAAATTTCATTCTCTACAACTTTGCAGAAGAAAGTTTTTTCAAATTCCAAACAAAAATTGACCGAAATCCACAAACGGGCAATTTTACAAGCTATAATCAAAGTTCGGTCAAGAATTGGGGTCTACCGACGCACAAAACATGTGTTAATCATTTAATGCAATAAAAATACTCTTCCTCCTCATATACTCATATATCCCACATTTATTGTAAAAATATCACCAATATTATATTATTAAAATAATATATTTAAATGAATTATTTTATCAGAAAAAGATAAAATATTAATTTTTAACAATTGTCACATTACAAATTTTCTCCATCTATATCCGTATAAAATCAATATTTTCCTCATCATATAAATTAATAATTAATTATTCATAAATAATATTACAGAATCACAATATTGACAACCAGGCAGTTTCCAAGAAAGAGGGGGATTTCCAATAAGGATCTCTCCTTACTGGCGCGCAATTAGATGACCAAACCTCTCCTTAGACAGAACTTTCTAGACATTGCCAATAATGTTATCTAATAATATTATTCAGATAATATGAATTATTGTCTCAGATAATAGAAAATATTGTGCAATGACAATTATTAAAACAACAAGAATAATATAAAATATCAACGCAAAGAATTATTGAATCAATAAAATAAAATAATTTGAATAAGAATTATCGTAATTATTATCGAGTAAAGCCTTCTTCACGTAAGAATCAATAATTGGTGTAATACCGCAAAGCATCGTGTTTTTAACCACCGGGTATTCCAACAAAGATAATTCAGAATAACTACGCCTTTATTTATAACCAACTTATTCTTGTCGTTTTCTTCATCCAATCGCTTTTCCACATGAGGCCCACACATAAGGTCATTACTGTCAGCATTTAATATTCCCGACAAAGAAAAAATATTCCACGACCAAACGAATATTCCCCGTCAACAATGAATATTTTAAAACCACTTGCTTGTTTGAAATAATTGCTCATTTTACCCATAACTTACCACATTAATCAAATTAACCCTTACTATTTCAAGATAATAAATAGAGGAAATTTAATTTCATTAAATAATAAGTTGGGGTCTTACAACCTCCTCTCCTTATGAAATTTTGTCCTCGAAATTGACGTACGTACCCGGTGTTTCGAAAAGGTGAGGATACCTCGCTTTCATTTCCATTTCAAACTCCCAGGTCATTTCTTCTATAGCATGGTTTCTCCATAAAACTTTAACTTGTGGTATGACCTTCGTGCGTAGGATATGTTCCTTCCTATCCAAGATCTTGACAGGTACCTCCTCGTACGTTAAGTCTTCAGATATCTCGTCCGGTTCTAACTCAATAACGTGGTTCGGGTCTTTCACATATTTACGAAGTACAGATATGTGAAACACATTATGAACACGAGACATACTCGGAGGTATTACGAGTCTATAGGCTACATTACCTACTCGGTCAAGAATTTGAAATGGACCAATAAATCGTGGATTGAGCTTTCCTCTCTTCTCGAATCTTGCAACTCCCTTCTATGGGGCAACACGCAACAATACATGATCCCCAATACTAAATTCCACGTCCTTTCGAGGAAGATCCGCATAACTCTTTTGTCGATCTTGTCTTGCTTTGTATCGTTGTTTAATCATTTGGATCTTTTCCATAGTCATATGTACCAACTCGGGTCCCAACAATGTTGCTTCACCCACCTCGTCCCAACATACTGGAGAGCGACACTTTCGTCCATAGAATGCTTCAAATGGGGCCACACCAATGCTTGTCTGATAACTGTTGTTATAGGAGAATTCCACCAATGGTAAATACTTATCCCAACTCCCTTTAAAGTCTAGGACACAGAGTCTTAATAAATCTTCAAGAGTTTGAATAGTCCTATCTAATTGTCCGTCCGTTTGAGGATGGTATGCCGAACTAAATCGTAAATCCGTGCCCATAGCTTTTTGCAAGCTAACCCAAAATCTTGAAGTAAATCTTGGGTCACGATCCGAAACTATGGATACTGGCATGCCATGCAGTCTCACAATCTCATTTACATACATATGAGCAAGACATTCAAGGGAATAAGTCTCCCGTATCGGTAAGAAATGAGCAGACTTGGTTAATCTATCAACAATAACCCAAATAACATCGATGCCTTGAGAAACCGTAGGAAGACCCGTAACAAAATCCATGGTAATGTGTTCCCACTTCCATTTTGGAATCTCAAGTGGTTGCAATGGACCCTTAGGTACTTGATGCTCTGCCTTTACACATTAACAAGTTAAACACGTCGAGATAAACTTTGCAATCTCTCTCTTCATATTGTTCCACCAAAATGTATGTCAAGATCACGATACATTTTGGTACTTCCGTGATGGATCGCAAATGGTGTATTGTGTGCCTCCATCATAATCTTGTACTTCAAATCGTAGTCGTTAGGAACACAAAGTCCGGAGTGGACTCAAGTATTCCTTCTTCATCGATTCTCGCCCTTAATAATAGCACCTTCTTGTACTTTCTTCTTCATACGCATCGGCCCTGCCCATTGGGTGGCTTGAGCAACCTTAACTTTTTCTATTAAAGTTGGCTCTATGCATATACTTGACATCATCGCACTCATTCCTACATATGATCTTCTACTCAACGCGCACTACCACGTTACGCTCGCTTCCGGGATGGTATTGAATAGTGTAGTCGTAATCTTTCAACAACTTGAGCCAACGTCGTTGCCGCGTGTTGAGTTTCTTTTGAGTGAAGAAATATTTGAGGCTTTTATGGTCCGAATATATCTCCACTTTCTCCCCATATAGATAGTGCCTCTAGATCTTTAACAAGAAGAAGATTGCCGCTAACTCTAGATCATGAGTAGGATAATTCCTCTCATATTCTTTAAGTTGTCACGAGGCATATAGGCTATGACTTTCCCACGTTGCATGAGAACACATCCTAACCTTTGCCCAAGCATCGCCAGATAACAAATCCATCCGAACCAGATGGTATTGTTAGAACAGTTTAAAATAAGTCTCCTCTTAAGTTCTTGGAAACTCTTCTCGCATTCCTCGCTCCAAACGAATTTTGTATCCTTCTGAGTTAGCTGAGTTAATGGAGTAGCGATTCGAGAAAACCTTTCCATGAATCTCCGATAATAACCAGCTAGGCCCAGAAAGCTACGTCCTTCGGTCAATGACTTCGGTTGCTCCCAACTTTGTATTGCTTCAATCTTCGCCGGGTCAACAGATACTCCATGTTTTAACACCACGTGCCCAAAGAATGCTACTTCCTCAAGTCAGAACTCGCATTTTTTTAACTTGGCATATAGCTTGTTTTCACGAAGCCTTTGGAGTACTAACTTCAAATGGTGCTCATGATCTTCATGGCTTTTGGAATATATGAGGATGTCATCAATAAAGACAACAACGAACCGATCTAAATAATCCTTGAATACTCGGTTCATCATATCCATGAAAGCCGCAGGAGCATTAGTCAATCCAAAAGACATGACTAAGAATTCATAATGCCCGTACCGAGTTCTAAAGCGCGCTTTGAATATCCTCGCCTCTAATCTTCAACCGATGATATCCGAGCGAAGATCGATCTTTGAAAAGAATTGTGCTCCTTGCAACTGGTCAAACAGGTCATCAATACGAGGTAGCGGATACCTATTCTTAATGGTAACATGGTTCAATTTCCGATAGTCAATACAAAGTCGCATACTCCCGTCTTTCTGAAAGTATTATGCATACAAGCCAATCATGTATGATGATAAAGCATATACTGTGTAATCAATCTTATTTATTTATTAATAAAAGAATTATTTATTAAAGGCATTTATTATCTACATGGTGCTGTTTTAATAATATGTGATAAACCCATAGTTTTAAGCAACGCTTTTAGAATAATGATGATGATCATTCTAATGAGATCTAAATTCTTAAAGCTTAAAACTAAAATAGTTCCCAATCATTGGATTACTAAATAGGGGATTAGTGAATCCTGATAGATTGGTACATACGTTCTTTGCTTCATTGGATGAGGATGATTGATCTCACGATCATTTGTGTGGAGACACCAAAAGCAAGTATGTAGGTGCTTATTAGAGAATAAGTTCACCGAACGTGACTCGCTAAGGAATACCTAATGGAGTTTTACTTACCCGTCAATAGGAATTCACGTAGTGATAGTAGTACAAATGATCCTTAGACTTGAGATCATCATAAGATTTATATATAATGAATTACACTTTGACTTATTCCTTAAGACTCTTAGAGTATATCAAAGGGTATGCTTGGGTGTAATAAGTTATATATGAAGATAATGAATGATCAATAAAGAATCTACCACTTCTAGTAAAAAGGAGAGATGTCCTATGTGATTCGATAAATGACAACCCAGAAATCCTTGTTAGGTGAAATTAGAAAGTAGTTTCTAATTTGCATTCATCGGGAGTTGTTCATTTAGGAATCGAAATACATATAATTAAATAAAATAAGACTTGACAATAAATTCCATGTCTTATATTTAATTGGGACATGGTATGGTGGAAGGATTGAATTATGCGAATCTCGTGATTTACCCCAAAATAGGTCCATTCCATCCAACCCATTCTCGAGTCGCCAAATACACGGTACGTAAACAACTACAACTTTATTATCACAACAATAAAATCAGAGTTTAAATACAAATATTATCTTCTATAATATTTATACTCAAATAAATCCTCATCACATTTATTGATACATTATTTTACAATAATGGTGAGGACTACTAAACAACTCTCTCTAACCTTCATTCCATACCCCACTAAGATTTCGCTACATTCTCGCCTCCCCGAGAAGAAAAAAATGGAACAACAAGGAAAAGGGTGAGCTCAACTAGCCCAAGAAGAATGTTATGACTAAGATAATATACAACAAATTATCGTTAGTCTCCAACAGGAAAAACTGATAGAATACAATAGATAACAAGTTTCGCATCAATATTCGCAATGAAATAATAATTCATGTAAGAGTTACGTAGAGAATGAAATCTACTATAATCTATGAATTTAATAAATTCATCATCAATATTTTATCCTCAGAACATCAATCAATATTCATCTCAAATCAAATATTCATCTTTGCACTACAGCCAAAGATATTCATCAATCCACCATGTTCATCTCAACACTGCTCATCTTTGCACTAAAGGCCAAAGATATTCATCACCTAATATGTTCATTTAAACACTGCTCATTTAAACACAAAGCTCATCTTTGCACTACAATCTTCGCACTACACAGCCAAAGATATTCTTCAGAAATCATTCATCTTTGCACTACGTGCCAAAGATATTCAATAATATCATCATTTAAGACCGAGGATGATGAAAATATTTTTAAAGAACGAATCCAAAGGAAACAAAATGACAAGGATTAAGGATTAAGGATTCGTACTTTGTTTTATCCATGTCCAACAATACCTCAAAATAATCATAGTGGTGTAAAATTCAAGAATGATCAAAACATGGATACAATCAAAGCTAGTATCCAAAATAGATATTTTGACTTAAAAGAAAATTTTCATTTTTCTATGAATAGTGCCGATTCGTGAATAAAGGTCAGATACGTGAATAAAGGCCGTATAACGTGAATAGTAAATCTGACACCAAAAGATAGAAATTCCACAAAAAACATCTTCACGCTTCATGAAATAAGTACTCGTGAATAAGAATCGTGAATAAGAACTCATGAATAGTAACTCGTGAATAAGAACTCATGAATAGTAACCCCGACATGAAAAAGTTCCAAATTTGATAAAAAGTACCAACCAATATTTCAAAGATAATGATATCAAGAAATAATATCATTTGAGAAGAAAATAACATCCCTTACCTCAAAGAATCAAGATTTCTAAGGAAAGGCTCAAGTGATGTCGAATGAAACTTGTACCGAATAAAGAACTCTCAAAGTATCTAAATACTCACAAAATACGCCAATAATATAGAGAGAAAGAGAGAAACTTTGTTTCGTGTGATTTTCAATTCTAACTTAGCCTCTATTTATAGAAAAATGTTAGCCCACCAAGCAGATTTCTCGACTCACCACCCGATGGCTTTACTCGCTACTATTGCCACCCACCACATTTGAAATAAAATTCAGCACATTTTTTCACCAACCACAAGTGGGGCCCACTCAATTCTAGAATTTTCCACCAAAATCAATTATAAACCTAATTTCCTAATCCGACACCTCTTAAAATTCACAACAAATCATTCGTGCATTTTTAATCTGCTCAAAATTTGTGGACATATACTCAACTTATGTATGTATAATATACCCAAAAATTACCACAATCCAACTATTTGGATTAAAATTATAACCCCGCAATATATATCTCAAAACCCTCGATTTGATTTTTAATACCTCCAATCCGATAAAATACCGATAAAACACCTCAACATTAATTCCTTCATTAATAACCACATAAATAAATCCATCATTTATATTCATATAAAATAAATATTTCCTTATCATATGAATCAATAATTAATTATTCACAAATAATATTACGTAATCACATTTACGACAACCAGTGTCGCTCCTGAAAGCAGGGGCTTTCCAATAAGGATCTCTCCATCGCCGCAAGCAATTAGTGACCAAACCTCTCCTGATGTAACTTTCTAGACATCGCCAATAATGTTATCTAATAATATTATTCAAATAATATGAATTATTGATCCGATAATGGGAAATATCGTAAAAGGACAATTATCAAAACAAAGAATAATATAAAATACCAACGCAAAGAATTATCGAATCAATAAAATAAACTATCGAACAAGAATTATCCGTAATAATTATCGAGTAAAGGCCTTCACGTAAGGATCAATAATTCAACAATACTGCTGCAATACCGTGCTACATCGCAACCACCACGCCAGACATCGTATTTTAACCAATCGGTATTCCAAATGGCCTTAATTCAGAATAACTACAGCTTAATCTGAATAACTACGCCGTTATTTATAACCACCCAAACTTTGTCGCTTTCCTCATCCAATCGCTTCCACATGGGCCCACACACGGTCACTACTGTCGCAATAATATTCCCCGACAAGATTTAATATTCCACCACCAAACGAATATTCTCTAACAAAAATGAATATTCCACCTTATTTTGAAATATTTATATTTAACCCTTAAAAATGAATATTTTATAATCCACTTTATTTTCAAATATTAAATAAAGGATTTAACCCTTTAACTATCCACATTAATCAAATCAACCCTTACTATTTCAAAATAATAAATAAAGGAAATTCTTTATTTATCCTGGAAAGTCTGGTCTTACAACCTCCCTCCTTATGAAATTTCGTATTTAAATAAATTATTTGACGACTTTATTTTTTAAAAGGATTAGAATACTCGCTTTCATTCACAACCTGCTTAATACGGAGAACCTAAAGGGTCATCATTTCCTCAATAAGATGGTTTCTCCACAAAACTTTAACTTATGGTGGTATAAATTAAATAGCTTAATATTTATTGTTTGATATTTTAGAAATAGGTCATATAAATTAATCTTCCTCTACAAAATTCGACAGTACCTCCTCATTCCTACGTTAAGTCTTCTCTATCTCGTCCCATTTAATTAAAAGAGTTTAATAACTCAATGACGAGTTCGTCGCCCACATATTTACGTAACATCGATACGTGAAAACGCATGAACACGCTGGCATACTTGGTGGTAAAACGAGTCTATAGCCACGCCTCCTATTCGACGAGAATTTCAAATGGATTAATAAATCAAGGTTCGAGCTTTCTCACCTCACCGATTCTCGCTTTTAAAATAACAACTTCGCACCTCCTTCTTCAAATTCATCACCCGTGTGTAGCTTTCGAATAAATTTAACTTTATCGATTAAAGTCGATTATACTCAGATATCATCACGCATCAGATATCATCAATGCGGTACCTAGAGTTTTCATCTCCATCTCTATTATTTGTATATTATACTAAATGAGTCTTTGACAATATCAGACTCAGATTTGTATACGATCTTCTACTCAACACGCCGCCTACCACGCTCGCTTTTCCAGATGGCACGGTCGTAACATGTGCTTAAATGAGTCTCCTCTCGAGTTCTTCAAGCTCTTCCCACATTCCTCGCTTCCATTCGAATTTTGTATCTCTACGAGTCACCATGATAATGGAATAGCGATTCGAGAATATCCTTCAACGAATCTCTCCGATAATAACCAACTAAGCTTCTGAAAGCTACGATTTCGATTATCGACTTAGGTTGCTTCTCAACCGCGACTCATATCCCAATCTTGATAAGACGTCACAATGACACCTATCGCTTTACTATCGCATCTAATACGACGCCCCTATAGAGAGAGTCTCGCTTAGTGAATTCCACAAAGGAAGTCACAAGATAAAGGCTCATGTACCAAATTTATAGTTGAATTTTTAACTCCTCAAGTTCAATAGAGCCATTCGATATGAGATTTTAGAAATGAGTTTTGTACCGGTTCAAAGTCGATACAAAATTTAATATCGCTTTTGGGAGTAAGCCAATAAATTCTTCAGAAATACGTCAGAAAAATCAATAACAACAAGAATATTATTCAAATCGACGTGTCTTTATTCAAATCCATAACATGGACTAAGAAAACTCGACATCCGTAATAAACGAATGACTTCATGGCTTGATATGAAAATGTTTGACTACAATGGTTTGATCGCTGAGTTCAATAACAAAGTTGCTTAGAATATGAAAACTAACAACCTTACAAAAGCAATCAATTTTGGCATGATGAGTAGTTAACCAATCAATCCCCAAAAGCAAGTATCTTTAAAGAGATAAGGTCAATGTGTAAGGTAATGGTGCCAACTTGAATCAAACAAGATTTTTAAACAACTGATGTAATGAAAGTTTCTCCTAACTGAGTCTCCATAAATAAAGTCAAAGTCTAATTTCTCCGTAGTCAAGTTCAAACGCTGAGCGCAAGCAAGAGAGATAAAAGAATGGGTAGAACCCAGATTCAGTAAGGTATAAACTTCGCAAGAATTTATAATTAACTAACCCGTGCTAACTTCGCTCGTTCCTCGATTTTGACCGGCCACGACAAACGCCTTCCAAAATCGCTGACTTTCGACTTTTCCGGGACATCCTTTTCGAGTCACCGCCTCACCAGACTAGGTTTCGATATCGCATAACTCGAGCGATATGTCCTTCTTTTCCACAATTATAGCATACCTTAAACTGCTAGGCGCTTTGATGATATGTCCTCTTTCCCCAAGATTTGTAACATACGACCGATGGTCTTTCTCCTCCTCGAACTAGCCACATCGGGCGCCGACGCCTTCACATGGTCGCTGTTGAATCTCCTTTTTAAAATCTCCTCCCAACTCGCTTCTTCTATTTTCATGGCCACGATTACCACCGTAGTGGTTACCGCCTTTGTCCGTATTCTTCTTTCTCCACCGGTTATCGCTATTCGATGACCGCTATCTTCTTGTATGATCCTCGTTATGGTCCCTCATTGAACGTATCTCATTATCTCGCCTAACAACCGAGCCCCCGCTTACAACATCCTAATAGAGAGAAAATTTACGAGAAATGAGATACGACGACGCCGGTTTCAAACCTCTCGTAAACATCCGCCATATACGCTCCTCATTCTCCACCAAATGAGGTGCAAACCTCGATAACTCCGCAAACTTCGCCAGATCGACACCGCTATGTTATTCTCGCTTCCAATCTAATAAACTCCACTTCCTTCATACGATTTAATACTTTCGTGGAAGTACTTGTCATTGAACTGCTTCAAACGCTCCCACGATACGCCGAAAGGCAAATGAATGGGTACGCTTACGTATTCCCACCAAGAATCCGCCCGCCACTAACATAAAGTAGCGAATGGAACTTTCGTTCTTCGCATCCCAAGACATCGAATATCTTGGTAATTTGCTTTGACCCATGTTTCCGCCATGATCGGATCTCGCTTTCCTGCACTCGTGGTCCCAACTTCAACCGCTTTGGGTCAGACCACCCGTGAATTGCTATCATTTCCTCCTCATTTTTGAACACGAAGTCTCCTCGTCTGATTTTTGCATGAACCGCAAAAACTTCTAAACATCCCTCGCTCATCATCTCGCTTCAGGGTGGTGTTATTCACAGAGGTACATTGCCACCATGCTGTATCGCTCTCCTCGCTGTTAAGTAAGCATGCATCTCCACTGGCCTCATTTACACCACTATTAATATTCTCAAATGACATTCTCAATTATCATTATAAAACAAGGGTTAATTAAGGAAATCAATCACATAATATCCCTATATATCGACTTAACTAACAAATAAGCTTAGGTAGACACACTAGCAAAGGATTTACTCTGCCTCCCTCCTAGTTCTATTCCCCGATCTCCGCCAGAGATCATATCCCTAAGCTCGATATTAACCGTGATTTACCCCAAAATAGGTCCATTCCATCCAACCCATTCTCGAGTCGCCAAATACATGGTACGTAAACAACTACAACTTTATTATCACAACAATAAAATCAGAGTTTAAATACAAATATTATCTTCTGATAATATTTATACTCAAATAAATCCTCATCACATTTATCGATACATTATTTTACAATAATGGTGAGGACTACTAAACAACTCTCTCTAACCTTCATTCCATACCCCGACTAAGACTCGCTACATTCTCGCCTCCCGAGAAGAAAAATGGAACAACAAGGAAAAGGGTGAGCTCAACTAGCCCAAGAAGAATGTTATGACTAAGATAATATACAACAAATTATCGTTAGTCTCCAACAGGAAAAAAATCTGATAATACAATAGATAACAAGTTTCAGATCAATATTCGCAATGGAAATAATAATTCATGTAAGAGTTACGTAGAGAATGAAATCTACTATAATCTATGAATTTAATAAATTCATCATCAATATTTTATCCTCAGAACATCAATCAATATTCATCTCAAATCAAATATTCATCTTTGCACTACAGCCAAAGATATTCATCAATCCATTATGTTCATCTCAACACTGCTCATCTTTGCACTAAAGGCCAAAGATATTCATCACCATTATGTTCATTTAAACACC
Source organism: Panax quinquefolius (assembly GCA_020205615.1). Taxonomy (NCBI): domain Eukaryota; kingdom Viridiplantae; phylum Streptophyta; class Magnoliopsida; order Apiales; family Araliaceae; genus Panax; species Panax quinquefolius. The sequence continues at coordinate 119,847,233 of CM035158.1, forward strand.
GCTCATCTTTTGCACACTGCTATTCATCTTTCATTTAAACACCTCGCACTTCACAAAAGATATTCTTCAGAATCATTCATCTTTGCACTACAAAGCCAAAGATATTCAATAATATCATCATTTAAGACCGAGGATGATGAAAAATATTTTTAAAGAACGAATCCAAAGGAAAAACAAAATGACAAGGATTAAGGATTAAGGATTCGCATTTTGTTTTTATCCATGTCCAACAATACCTCAAAAATAATCATAGTGGTGTAAAATTCAAGAATGATCAAAACATGGATACAATCAAAGCTAGTATCCAAAATAGATATTTTGGACTTAAAAGAAAAATTTTCATTTTTCTATGAATAAAGCCGATTCGTGAATAAAGGTCAGATACGTGAATAAAGGCCGATATATGCGAATAGTAATCTCGACACCCAAAGATAGAAATTCCACAAAAAAACATCTTCACGCTTCACTTAATAAGACTCGTGAATAAGAACTCGTGAATAAGAACTCATGAATAAGAACTCGTGAATAAGAACTCATGAATAAGAACCCCGACATGAAAAAAGTTCCAAATTTGATAAAAAGTACCAACCAATATTTCAAAGATAATGATATCAAGAAATAATATCATTTGAGAAGAAAATAACATCCCTTACCTCAAAGAATCAAGATTTCTAAGGAAAGGCTCAAGTGATGTCAATGAAACTTGTATCGAACAAAGAACTCTCAAAGTATCTAAATACCACAAAATACGCCAATAATATAGAGAGAAAAAGAGAAAAACTTTGTTTCGTGTGATTTTCAATTCTAACTTAGCCCTCTATTTATAGAAAATGTTAGCCCACCCAAGGCATTTCGACTCAAGCACCGATGGCTTTTACCGCTACTATTGCCACCCACCACATTTGAAATAAAATTCAGCACATTTTTTCACCAACCACAAGTGGGGCCCACTCAATTCTAGAATTTTCCACCAAAATCAATTATAAACCCAATTTCAATCCGACACCTCTTAAAATTCACAACAAATCATTCGCATTTTTTAATCTGCTCAAAATTTGTGACATATACTCAACTTATGTATGTATAACATACCCAAAAATTACCACAATCCAACTCATTTGATTAAAAATTATAACCCCAAGAATATATCTCAAAACCCTCGATTTGATTTTTAATACCTCCAATCCGATAAAATACCGATAAAACACCTCAACATTAATTCCTTCATTAATAACCACATAAATAAATCCATCATTTATATTCATATAAAATAAATATTTCCTTATCATATGAATCAATAATTAATTATTCACAAATAATATTACGTAATCACATTTATGACAACCAGTCGCTCCTCAGAGCAGGGGCTTCCAATAAGGATCTCTCTCATCGGGCGCCGCAATTAGTGACCAAACCTCTCCTTGATGTAACTTTCTAGACATCGCCAATAATGTTATCTAATAATATTATTCAAATAATATGAATTATTGATCCGATAATGGGAAATATCAGTAAAAGGACAATTATCAAACAAAGAATAATATAAAATACCAACGCAAAGAATTATCAATCAATAAAATAAACTATCAACAAAGAATTACCGTAATAATTATCGAGTAAAGGCCTTCACGTAAGGATCAATAATTCAACAATACTGCAGGTAATACCGTGCCAGCACAAGGCAACCACGCCAGACATCAGATTTTAACCACTGTATTCCAATGCCTTAATTCAGAAATAACTACGCCTTAATTTATAAACTACGCCTGCTATTTATAACCACCCAAACTTTGTCGCTTTCCTCATCCAATCGCTTCCGCATGGGGCTCACACATGGTCATAATATTGTCAATATTATATTCCCCCGACAAACGATTTAATATTCCACCACCAAACTAATATTCCCCGACAAAATGAATATTTTATAACCACTTCGCTTATTTTGAAATATTTATGATTTAACCCTTAACTATCCACATTAATCAAATCAACCCTTACTATTTCAAAATAATAAATAAAGGAAATTCTTTTATTTAAAAAAAATTTGGGTCTTACAAAAATTATTTGTTTAATTTATTTATTTAAATGAGATTAGAATTGTTTCAATTGATTTATTCACAACCTGCTTAATACTGGAGAACCTAAAAGTGGTCACACCATAAAAGGAAGAATAATTATTTAAGAAGTTAATGGCATAATTGTAATAATATAGTTAAGTATATTTAATTTAATCTATGGTGATGTAATAAATTAAATAGCTTAATATTTATTGTTTGATATTTTAGAAATATTAAATATAAATTAATAAGAGGAGTCTTATTAATATTATTATAATTATTATTATTTTAATTTCTAAAAGGTTTAGGAATTAATTTAATATTAGTATTTTCATTTATTCCTAATTGATTAGGAAAGAAAATTAGTTAAAGGAGTTTAACTAATTATCCCTAATAGATTAGGGAGCCCATTTAATTAAAAGAGTTTAATTAAATAAATAATACCTTATTTTAATTAAAATAGGTTATATAATATCTTTATAAGAGGAGTCTTATATGAGATATGAGATATAATGTAATTCCAAGATTTGAGAAGACACACCCTTTTCTTATTCGATAGAAAACTAGGGTTTGAGCCCAAATCCTTCTTCTTGAAAATTTCTCTTCCTCGTGGATCACTTTATAGGCCACACACTTGGGTGGCTTACATTAATCAAAAAGGAAGGAATCTACCCTTTTAAATTCAAGGAGATCATGAGAAGAGGAGGTGAACTCGCACTTTGGGAAGCTCGTTTACAAGCGGTATGATTTCATAATTTCTTATTCTTCGCTTAATTAATAATATGTACAAAGGATGATCCGGCAATTGGTTTGTGAAAAATTTTAAAATCGATTTTATCTCGCTCGCTTATTTTTTGCAATTTTGATTGCTACTTTGATTTTCACTAAAACCTAACAAAGGGTATCGAGCCAAACTTTATGCAAATTATTAATTATTTAGATTCTATATATGTATGGGTATGTATTTAGAAAAATTTATCAAGCATAATTTGTCAGATAAAATTATTATTTTATGAAAAAAAAAAAAAAAAAAAGGTTTCTTGAATTTTTTTATTAAGGCATGATCACGAACAAACAAATAAAGAAAAAGAAAAAGAGGGCCAATCCGCATTAAATGAATCCGTGAATGAGTCCCGATTAAGGCTTGATTGCAGTGTGGTAATGTCATGGTGTTGTTTATTTTTTTTTCAAAAGACTTAGTCTTCGCAAGGGCCCACGCCATAATAAAAATAAAAATAAAAAATGACGACCACCGTAATACCCTACCAATAAATTTGTGTGTGAATCAGCTTTTGTAAACATGTTCCTGCTGTGTTTTGGAAAAAGAGAGACTTTTATATATATATATATATAATTGTTATATATATATATATTAATCTTAATAATTTTATAATTTAAATAAAAGAGTTTATTTTAATCTTGAAATCGGATTTCATGCAACATAAAATTTGCCCATTAAATGATACTCATATATATATGGAATGATTTAATTTATCGATACATATGATGATACGTATGATAATAAATGGGATTGATTATGAATAATCAACCAATAATATGATCGGATTTATTTTAGTTGGATGTTCGAATGAATGGGTTTTATTAAATGGGGTCTCACAGACATCGCCTTTTCTCGGTTTTCTTCGATGTAAATTCTATCTCTCTCTATGCATTTCCCTCGATCACGATCAAGGTTTCTATTTAAATTAAATAGTTTAATGTAATAGGATTAGTTAGAATTTTTTAGAAGAACAAGACCAAGATCAAGGAGCACTTGAAGACCTGTTTCAGAATGGAGCCCTGGTTTAAATGTAATAGTTATATTTAAATGTTTATTCTACGCACCTTGGGAGAGCTTTTTTTTGTTCACTTGGTGGCTCTAAAGAACCAAACTAGAATAAAAGTCCATAATCAATCCGTGGTAAATATAGTATTCTATATGTGCATGCTTACGCTATATTATATATTATATATTATGCAAACATGCTTCGCATGTTTAATAATACGACGCGTATTTTATATATATATATTCAATGCCATACGCTAAACAAGATGAGACTAATAATAACAAATCCCTCAAAGTTTTTATTTATTAAGTCTTAAGCGCTCAAAGATATTTAGAATATCGAACGTCAGCTTTCTAAAGCATGATAAAATTAATAGAGTATTAAATATTTAATATGAGTTTGTTGTGTCACCACAAGGCAAGTATTAAGTATTTAAGATGTTAATTTATCACATTTGATGCTTATAAAGAAAATTGAACAATATTGTTTTGTTCGTGTCGCCACAAGGGCGATATTTTTTCTTTTGAATATACGGAAGTGCTAGGTTGGACTTAACTTAGATAATTTTGATTCTTGGATGTGCCACCACTGAGCAAAATAATCTAAGAGGCAAAACATAAGGAGTTACATATTGATGTAATTGACAAGGAGTTGTCTACCTATTTATTTATATATAGTTTGTTGTGTCACGCCTGCAAGGCTATATATATTTGAAATGGGATCCTTATTCACTAACTAAAAAAACTTTAATTAGATTTTTATTTAACTATATAAATGAGGTAATATAGTTTGAAGAAATATAATTTATTTTGTAATACCAATATAAAATAAGACCTAATTTATTTTGGTAATTAATAAATGAATGTTTGCTAAAATATTATCTTTTTAGGAATACAGAATTTTGAAAATGTCACATTTACTAATTTCATGAGGCAAGCATACTGAGGAAGAGATCATACTTTAATGCTAATGAAAACCGTCATTTCCCATCCGAGAACCAATGCACTGGAAAAGGATTCTTATATCCTAGAATCGTCAGACGCAAAATTGTTTTCACTTTTTTAAGGAAAGGCAAGACACAGACTTCATCTTATCAACGCCGCGTCACATGAATTACCTGAGTCACCATAGAAAAAGTCACCTAGAGGAACACCTTGGATTCATCTGAATAAGCAGTATGTCGACCGCTAGAATTAAGAGATTGTTGAAGGAGCTTTCCTCATAATGAACCATGTCTTTATCGTTGATGATCTTCCAAGAAAGACAGAGGCATAATATCTTCCGAAAGAGCAATCTTCTACTGGAAAGTTTGAAGGAAGATGGATCATGCTTTGCATCCAACAATAAAGGTCACCGGAAGAGAACTCAAGGAAGCTTCGAAAAGAAGGTGGAAGCTTCAATCCTAATCAAGGTTTGTTTATGATTAAGTTTTACGAAATCGGATGGATGGTTCCTATCTAATAATATCGAGGTGCTACTGATGACACCTTGAAGAAGAGGCATTACCAAGTTATTGTTAATTCTAAAGAAGACCTCAAATTTTTTAAATAAAAAGGAATTTCCTTTATTTATTATTTTGAAATAGTAAGGGTTGATTTGATTAATGTGATAGTTATGGTTAAATACGCAAATATTTCAAAATAAGCAAGTGGTTATAAAATATTCATTATCGCTTCGGAATATTCGTTTGGTCGTGGAATATTCAGATCGCTTTTGGAATATTCGTATTTACTCAAATAAATGCCATGTGGGGCCCCATAACTAAAAGCGATATCGATGAAGAAAACGACAAATATAAGTTGTTTTTAAATAACTACAGAAGTTGTTATCAAGCTAATATCGCTGAATAATACCTGGTGGTTAAAATACACTAATACGCCGCTTGTTGAAAGAAGAATACCAGATTGCACCAATTATTGATTCTTACGTAAGAAGGCACTACTCAATAATGGTTACAGAATTACCGCTCAAAGATTTTATCGAAAGTTAATAATTGTCACGCTGATATTTTATATCATTGTTGTTTCAATAATCACATTACACAAGATTTTCATTATCGGCAATAATTCATATTATCCTAATAATATTATTAGATAACATTATTGGCAATGTCTAGAAAGTTCTGCTTTAGGAGAGGTTTGTCACCTAATCAAGCCACCAAGAAGTTAAGAAATTTTATCGAAAGCCCCCTTTCCTTAACCGCCTCGTCACAATATCAGTGATTCTCGTAATATTATTTGTGAATAATTAATTATTGATTTATATGATGAGGAAAATATTGATTTTATGTGGATATAGATGGAGAAAATTTTAAAATGACAATTGTTGAAAATTAATATTTTATCTTTTTCCGATAAAATAATTCATTTAAATATATTATTTTAATAATATATTAATCTATGATATTTTTACAACTAATGTGGGATATATGAGTATACGAGGAGGAAGAGTATTTTTGTTGTAATAAATGTTTAAAACATGTTAAACATGCTCTGCGGACCCCATTTATCGAATCGAAATTTGATTATAAAAGTAAAATCGCCTGCTTGTGGATTTCAATAATTTCTATTTGGAATTTGAAAAACTTTCTTCTGCAAAGTTGTAGAGAATTGAAATTCCTATAAAAACTCAAGCGAGATTCGAATTTTCTGATGAAAGGGCTATTTATTATGAATTATTGAAGTTCAAGTTCAAAAATAATTGATTTTTGGAGTTTAAATTATTTTTTGTTAAGAAAAACGTTTTTTGTATTTTTTTTGGACATCATTAACATGTGTGGCTGGTGTTTTGACCAAAAGGTGGGCTAAGGAAAATTTGTATAATTATATTAATATTATATTAAATTTTCTCGCTTTGGTGTTCTAAGCAATTTCCTATAAATAGGTGCTTAGGTTAGAATTGAAAATCACACCGTAAAACCCAAGTTTTCTCTATTTCTCTCTATTATTTTGAGCGATTCTTGTGAGTATTTTGAGTATACTTTGAGTATTGCTATACGGCAGTGCAAGTTCATTCAAAGACTATATCCAATATCCTAATTCCAAATGTAAGATCGATCTTCGAGGTAAGTGGATATTATTTTTTTTTCAGAATGATATTATTTCTTCAATATCATTATGTCTAAAATGTCGATCCAAGTTTTTATCAAATTTGGAACTTTTTCATGCTCTGGGTTACTATTCATGGTTACTATTCATGAAGTTACTATTCACGAAGTTACTATTCATGAAGTTACTATTCACGAAGTTACTATTCACGAGTACTATTCACGACGTAAGTCATGAAGATGTTTTTTTTGGAATTTCTATCTTTTGGTGTCTGAGTTACTATTCACGATATCTAAGACTATTCACGATACTAAACTATTCACGATACTATCTATTCAATTAAAAATAAAATTTCTTCTTTTCGTCTAAAATATCTATTCGATACTAACTCTGATCAGATCCATGTTTTGATCATTCTCAATTTTACACCACTACGATTATTTTTGAGGTATTTTTGACGTGGATAAAACCAAGTACTTAATCCTTAATCCTTAATCCTCACATTTTGTTTCACCGATTCGCTTTTTAAAAAAATTTTTCATCATCCTCGCCTTAAATGATGATATTATGGAATATCTTCGCCCGTAGTGCAAAGATGAATGATTTCTTAAGAATATCTTCGGCCCGTAGTGCAAAGATGAATGATTTCAAAGAATATCTTTGGCCCAGAAAGGCAAAGATGAACAGTGTTTAAATGAATACGACTAATCGATGAATATCTTCGCTCCAGAGTAAAGATGAATATTTGATTCTAGTATGTATATCGATTGATGTTACAGTGATAAAAGATAGATGATGAACTTTTAAATTCATACATGTAAGATAGTAGTTTGATTCTCTACTTAACTCTTCTAATGAATTATTATTTCACCGCGAATATTGATTTAAAATTTGTCAGCCTATCAGATTCTATTAGATTTTTTCGTCAAGACTAACGATAATTTGTCAGATATTATCTTAGTCATAATATTCTTTATCGAAAGCTAGTTGAGCTCACCCTTTCCTTTTGTTCCATTTTTCTCTCGTGAGGCGGTAATATAATGAAGTACGTAGCCTGGGTAATGGAATGAAGGTTTTAGAGAGATTGTTTAGTAGTCCCTCACCATTTTGTAAAATAATGTATCAATAAATGTGATGAGGATTTATTTGAGTATAGATATTGCCTGTAAGATAATATTTGTATTCAAACTCACGCTTTTACTCGTTGTAATAATAAAGTCAGTAGTTGCTTCTGCATCTACGTATTTGACACAACTCGTATTGTGTGATGTATACCTATTTTGGGGGCGCCACAACTTGGTATCGTAGCTAGGATACGATCTCCGCGAGATCGGAATAAACTAGAGGGAGAGACGAGTAAATCCTTCGCTAAAGGTGTCCTACCTAAGCTTATTTGTTAGTCAATGATATAGGATATTATGTGATATATTGATTTCCTTAATTAACCCTTGTTTTTTGGCGACAAAGATTTGAGAATGTCGAATCGAGAATATTAACAATGGAAATGAGACCGTGGAGACGCCTCAGACTCACCAACGAGGAGAACGCAAACAGTCGGGCAATGTTCCTCCCGTGAACAACACCATCGAAAGCGATGATGAACGAGGGATGTTTAGAAGTTTTTGCAGCTCATGCAAAATCGCATTTAGGAGACTCGTGTTCAAAATATATGAGGAAATGATAAGAATTACCAAGTTGTCACAAAAAAGCAGCTCAAAGAGTCGGGACCACCGTAATTTAAGGGAAAGCCGATCCGATCACCATGGAAACACGGGTCAAACAAATTACCAAGATATTCGATGTCTCGGGATGCACGGAGGAACAGAAGTTCCATTCGCCACCTTTATGTTCCGTGGGCGAGGCGTATCATCGGTGGGAGTCTGTGAAGCGCACTCCATCCAAATTGCACTCAAAGATGTCTGGGAAACGCTTTCAGAACTATTTAATGACAAATACTTTCCCGAAAGTGTTCATTATACGAAGGAAGTGGAGTTCATCGATTAGAACAAAACAACACGACGGTGTCTCAAAGACGAGGCAAAGTTTGCAGAGTTATCCGTGTTCAGACCTCATTCGGTGGAGAATGAGGAACGATGACGCGCTTGATGTTTCTTAGAGGTTCAAACCCAGATACGCCAAGATCTCATTTCTCATAAATTTTCTCTTATTCGTATGTTGTAAAAATGGGCTCAATTATTAGAGCGAGATAACGAGTACGGCCAACCGAGGGACCACAACCAGTGATCGTATCGTAGATAAGCAACCAATGTAATAATGATAACTCAATGAGAGAAAGAAAAAGACGGACAAAAAATGTAACCACTCCGTGGTAATCATGGCCATGAAAATAGAAGAAGCGAGTCAGAGGAGATTTTAAAAGAGGAGATTTAACAACGACTATGTGAAGACGATAAAGGTTTAAGAAAGAATCGGTTCTATGGAGGAGAACGACCACCCCATTATATGCTACAAATGCGAAAAGAGGGACATATCACCAAACCGCCCACAACAGCTCAAGGTATGCTATAATTGTGGAAAGGAAGGACATATCGCCGAGATCAGACAAGAATGAAACCTAGTTCAATGGGGATTTGACTCAAAAGATCGTCCCGTAAAAGTCAAAGTCAACGATTCCGGAAGAGCGCTTTTGTCAGTGATCGGGTCATAATGCGAGGAACCCAAACGAGGTGATCACGGTAAGCTTATTTATAAATTCTCATAAGTTTATACCTTTTACTCGATACCGGCATACCCATTCATTTATCTCTCCGCATGCTCTCAACGCTTAAACTCGACCGAGAGAAATTAGACTTTCGACCTATCTCGTGGAAACTCCGCTAGAGAAACTTTCATCACATCCAATCGCTTATAAATCTTGTTTGATTCAAGTCAGCACCATCACCTTACCCGTGACCTTATCTCTTTAAAGATACTTGCTTTTGATGTGATTTTAGGATCGATCGTTAACTAACTACTCATCATGCCAAAATTGATTGTTTTCGTAAGGTCATAGTTTTCATATTCCTAACCAACCCGTCAGATTTAATTCAAGCAACTAAACCATTAAAATCAATCACCGCTATATCTAATCATAAAGCTATTCGCTTATTAAAAAACTGATGTCAAGCTTTCTTAGCCCATGTTATGGATTTGAATAAAGACACGCCAAATTTGAATAATATTCTCGTTGTTATCGACTTTCCGACGATTTCAAGAAGAACTCCCTGCCTACCCCGTAACGTGAAGTCAATTCTTTATCGATCTCAACCCCGCACAAAGCCCATTTCTAAAACCCCATATCGAATGGCTCCTATCAACTTCAGAGTTAAAGGTCCAACTACAGAATTGTTGGACATCTGCTTTCATTCTGCCCTAAGACATCTCCTCGGGGTGCTCCTGCTTTATTTGTAAAGAAGAAAGACGGAGTATGCGATTTTGTATCGACTATCTGAATCGAACCATGTCACCATCAAGAATAGGTATCCTCACCTCGTATTGATGACTTGTTCGACCAAATGCAGTAGGGGCACAATTCTTTTCAAAATCGATCTTCGCTCGATATCATCACCAAGATTAGAATCGAGGATATTCCAAAGACCGCCTTCGAACTCCTAGACGGGCATTATGAATTTTAGTCATGTCTTTCTGACTAACTAATGCTCCCGCAATTTCATGGATACGATGAACCGAGTATTCAAGGAATATTTGATCAATTTGTTGTTGTTTTTATCATGACATCCTCATATATTCCAAAAGTCGTGAAGATCATGAGCACCATTTGAAGTCGGTACTCCAAAGGCTTCGTGAAAACCAAACTATATGCCAAATTGAAGAAATGCGAGTTCGCTCGAGGAAGTAGCATTCCTCGGGCACGCGGTGTCAAAACACGGAGTATCCGCTGATCCGGCCAAGATCAAGCAATACAAAGTCGGAGCAACCGTTCCATGCGATCAAGTACGAGCTTTTTGGGCTTAATGTTATTATCTGAGATTCGTGGAAGGGTTTTCTCAATCGCTACTCCATTAACTCAAATTAACTCCTAAGGATACAAAATTCGCTTGGAGCGAAGAACGCGAGAAAAGTTTCCAAGAGCTTAAGAGGAGACTTATTTCTAAGACTGCGTTTCTAACAATACCATCCGGTTCTGATGGATTTGTTATCTACAAATGATGCTTCGTGCAAAGGGTTAGGATGTGTTCTCATGCAACGGGGGAGTCATAGCCTATGCCTCGCGACAACTTAAAGAGATGATGAGAGGAATTATCCTACTCATGATCTAGAGTCATAAAGCAAATGCTGCTGCTTAAAGATACGGAGGCACTATCTATATGGGAGAAAGTGGAGATATATTCGCACCATAAAAGCCTTAAATATTTCTTCACTCAAAAGAACTCAACACGCGGCAATGACGCTGGGCTCGAGCTATCGAAAGACTACGACCACACTATTCAATACCATCCCGGTAAAGTTTAACGTAGAAATTCGACGATCGAGTAGAAGATCATATGCGGAACGAAAAGCGATGATGTCAAGTATACGACAGAGCCAACTTTAATAGAAAAAGTTAAGGTCGCTTCAAGCCACCGAATCCGAGCCGATGCGTATGAAGAAGAAAGTACAAGAAGGAGCTATTCCTAAGCGAGAATCGATGAAGAAGGAATACTTCGAGTCCACTCTGCACTTCAGGTGTTCCTAACGACTGATTTGAAGTACAAGATTACGATGGAGGCACACAATACGCCATTTGCAATCCATCCTCGAAGTACTAAAATGTATCGTGATCTTCGACATACATTTTGGTGGAACAATACGAAGAGAGAGATTGCAAAGTTTATCTCGATGTGTTTAACTCACTAACGCAGTAAAGGCGAGCATCTAGTACCTAAGGGTCCGCTCAGAACCACTCGAGATTCCTAATGGAAGTGGGAACACATTACTATGGATTTCATACGTCTTCCTACTAAGCTTTCTCAAGGCATCAATGCTATTTGGGTTATTGTTGATAGATTAACCAAGTCCGCTTTTTTTGCCGACACGGAGACTTATTCCTCGAACGCCTTGCTAGTATGTACGTGAACGAGATTGTGAGGTCAGTATGGCATGCCCAGATCCATAGTTTCGATCGCGACCCAAGATTCACTTCAAGATTTTGGGTTAGCTTGCAAAAAGCTATGGGCACGGATTTATTTATTTAGTTCGCAGATACCATCCCCAAACCATTTTGACAATCGTAGAGGACTATTCAAACTCTCAAGATTTATTAAGACTCGTGTCCTGACTTCAAGGGCAAATGGATAAGTATTTACCATCGTGGAATTCTCCTACAACAACAAAGCTTATCGTGCAAGTATAGTGTGGCTCCATTCAAGCATTATATGGACGAAAATGTCGCTTCCAATATGTTGGGACGAGGTGGGTGAAACAACATTGTTGGGACCCGAAGTTAAGACGTATGACTCACCGAAAAGATCCAAATGATTCGACAACGATACAAAACAAGACAAGATCGACAAAAGAGTTATGCGATCTTCATCGAAAGGACGGAATTTAATGTAGGGGATCATGATTGTCATGAAGTCGCTCCACGGAAGGGAGTTACAAGATTTGGGAAGAGAGGAAAGCTCAATCCACGATTTATCGGGTCCATTTCAAATTCTCGACCGAGTAGAAAATGTAGCCTATGACTCACTAGCATTCTCCGAGTATGCCTCGTGTTCATAATGTGTTTCACATATCCGATTTCAGAATATGTGAAAGACCCGAACCACGCTATAGAAGTTAGAACCGACGAGATAGCCAAGACTTAACGATGAGGAGGTACCGCCAAGATCTTGATAGAAGGAGCACGTCCCACGCCAAGAAAGGTCATACCACAAGTTAAAGTTTTGTGGAGGAATCATGCTATAGAGGAAATGACCGGAATCGAAACTAAATGAAAGCGAGGTATCCTCACCTTTTCAAACACTGTGTACGTACGCCAATTTCGAGGACTAAAATTTCATAAGGAGGGAGGTCAGAAGACCCCAAATTTTTTAAAATAAAAGGAATTTCCTTTATTTATTATTTTGAAATAAGTAAGGGTTGATTTGATTAATGTGATAGTTATGGGTTAAATACGCAAATATTTCAAAATAAGCAAGTGGTTATAAAATATTCATTATCGTTTGAATATTCGTTTGTCGTGGAATATTCAGATCGCTTGGAATATTCGTATTTACTTGCAAATGCCATGTGTGGGCCCCATAACTAAAAGCGATCGGATGAAGAAAACGACAAATATAAGTTGTTTTTAAATAACTACAGAAGTTGTTATCAAGTAATATCGCTGAATACCCGCGGGTTAAAATACACTAATACGCTGTTGTTGAGCAAGAAGATACCAGTATTGCACCAATTATTGATTCTTACGTAAGAAGGCACTACTCAATAATGGTTACAAAGAATTATCGCTCAAAGATTTTATCGAAAGTTAATAATTGTCATATTGATATTTTATATCATTGCTTGTTTCAATAATCACATTACACAAGATTTTCATTATCGGCAATAATTCATATTATCCTAATAATATTATTAGATAACATTATTGGCAATGTCTAGAAAGTTCGCCTTAAGGAGAGGTTTGGTCACCTAATCAAGGCCAAGAAGTTAAGAAATTTTATCGAAAGCCCTCTTCCCTGAAACCGCCTCGTCATTAATATCAGATTCTCGTAATATTATTTGTGAATAATTAATTATTGATTTATATGATGAGGAAAATATTGATTTTATGTGGATATAGATGGAGAAAATTTTAAAATGACAATTGTTGAAAATTAATATTTTATCTTTTTCTCGATAAAATAATTCATTTAAATATATTATTTTAATAATATATTAATGGTGATATTTTTACAACGAATGTGGGATATATGAGTATACGAGGAGGAAGAGTATTTTTGTTGTAATAAATGTTTAAAACATGTTAAACATGCTCATGGGACCCCCATTTATCGATCGAAATTTGATTATAAATTAAAAATCGCCTGCTTGAGGATTTCTTTCAAATTTCTATTTGGAATTTGGAAAACTTTCTTCTGCAAAGTTGTAGAGAATTGAATTTCCTATAAAAACTCGCGATTCGAATTTTCTGATGAAAGGGCTATTTATTATGAATTATTGAAGTTCAAGTTCAAATAATTGATTTTTGGAGTTTTAAATTATTTTTGTTAAGAAAACGTTTTTGTATTTTTTTTGGACATCATTAACATGTGTGGCTGGTGTTTTGACCAAAAGGTGGGCTAAGGAAAATTTGTATAATTATATTAATATTATATTAAATTTTCGCTTTGGTGTTCTAAGCAATTTCCTATAAATAGGTGCTTAGGTTAGAATTGAAAATCACACCGTAAACCCAAGTTTTCTCTATTTCTCTATTATTTTGAGTAGCGATTCTTGTGAGTATTTTGAGTATACTTTGAGTATTGCTATACTAAAGCAAGTTCCTTCAAAGACTATATCCTTTCATTCTAGCTGTAAGACCGATCTTTCGAGGTAAGTGGATATTATTTTTTTTTCAGAATGATATTATTTCTTCAATATCATTATGCTCAAATGTCGATCTGAAGTTTTTATCAAATTTGGAACTTTTTCATGCCGGGGTTACTATTCATGGTTACTATTCATGAGTTACTATTCACGAAGTTACTATTCATGAGTTACTATTCACGAGTTACTATTCACGAGTACTATTCATGAAGCGTGAAGATGTTTTTGTGGAATTTCTATCTTTTGGTGCTCTGAGTTACTATTCACGATATACTAAGATTATTCACGATACTGACTATTCACGATACTATTTCAATTAAAAAATAAAATTTCTTCTTTTCGTCTAAACATCTATTCTCGGATACTAACTCGATCAGATCCATGTTTTGATCATTCTTGAATTTTACACCACTATGATTATTTTTGAGGTATTTTTGACGTGATAAAACCAAGTACGTAACCTTAATCCTTAATCCTCACATTTTGTTTCACCGATTCGCTTTTTTAAAAAAAATATTTTCATCATCCTCGCCTTAAATGATGATATTATGGAATATCTTCGGCCCGTAGTGCAAAGATGAATGATTTCTTAAGAATATCTTCGGCCAGAAAGAGCAAGATGAATGATTTCTTTAAGAATATCTTCGCCCAGAGTAAAAGATGAACAGTGTTTAAATGAATACGACTTAATCGATGAATATCTTTCGCCTCAGAAGAAAAGATGAATATTTGATTCTGTATGTATATCGATTGATGTTACAGGATAAAAGATAGATGATGAACTTTTAAATTCATACATGTAAGATAGTAGTTTTCATTCTCTACTTAACTCTTCTAATGAATTATTATTTCACCGCTAATATTGATTTAAAATTTGTCATTTATCAGATTCTATTAGATTTTTCCTCGTCAAGACTAACGATAATTTGTTGTATATTATCTTAGTCATAATATTCTTTATCGAGCTAGTTGAGCTCACCCTTTTTCCTTTTGTTCCATTTTTCTTCTCGTGGAGGCGAGAATATAAATGAAGTACTAGCTCGGGTATGGAATGAAGGTTTAGAGAGAGTTGTTTAGTAGTCCTCACCATTTTTGTAAAATAATGTATCAATAAAACTCATGCTTTGATGAGGATTTATTTACCATGTATTTGGCGTATAGATATCATTTTGTCGCCACATAAGATAATATTTTGTTCCATTCAAACTCATTTCATCTTTATTGATATGGATGGTTTTAATATTATAATAACTCATGGGTAAAATGACTAAATCTCCTTTTAGTGGAAAAGGAGAAAGAGTTACTGAGTTGTTATTGGCGTTGTACACACGCTGATGTATGTGGACCTATGACAACGACCGCACGAGGAGGTATTCTTATTTTATTACATTCACCGACGACCACTCAAGATTTGATATGTGTATTTAATGAAATACAAATCAATCATTTGAAAAGTTCAAAGAGTTCGTAAGTGAAGTTGAGAAGCAAACCGTAAGAGTATTATGATTCTTCGATCCGATCGAGGAGAGAATACTTAAGTGGTGAGTTTCTCAATTATCTCAAAGAAAATGGTATAATCTCACAATGGACTCCACCAGTGGACGCCACAGATGAATGGTGTATATCTGAAAGGAGAAATCGAACATTGTTGGACATGGTTCGATCTATGATGAGCTTTACCGACCTTCCGCTTTCCTTCCGGGATATGCCTAGAATCCATCGTGCGTACCTACTTAACAAGGTACCTACAAAATCCGTCCCCAAGACCCTATATGAAAGTTATGGATAGGGAGGAAACCAAATCTTAAGCATGTTAAGACTTGGGGTTGTCCAACTTATGTCAAAAAGTTTGAAAACGATAAGTCGCAGAATAGATCCGACAAATGTAGATTTGTGGGATACCCTAAAGAAACATCGGGTATTATTTCTATCATCCAACCGATCAAAAGGTGTTTGTTGCATGGAACATGCCGCCTTCTTGAAAAGGAGTTTATCCTTGAAGGGGTCAAAGGGAGTAAGATATATCTTCAAGAAGTTCAAGAACCACAAAATACTACTGATCAAAGTGAGGTACCTAACCAAGTAGAGATTCCTTCAGACCACACCCTATTCAGAATCTGGAAGAGTACCAAAGATACCGAGATGTATGGACTTGTTATAGAAGATGACAATGAGGTACGATCATAGATGATGATGATCCATTGAATTACTTAACAAAGCATGAGTAGTAAAGACTCGTGAGAAATGGCAAGAAGCCATGAAATCCGAGATGGACTCCATGTATGAGAACCAAGTATGGACTTTGGTCTCACCACCAAGGCATTAAGCTTATTGGGTGTAAATGGGTCTTTAAAAGAAAGATCGGAGCAGATTTGAAGAGAGACTATAAGGCCCGATCGGGTCAGCAAAAGGTTTCAAACAAAGACAAGGAATCGACTATGACGAAAACCTTCTCAACAAAGAGTAATGCTCAAGTCCATTCGGATTTTGCTTCGATCATCAAATTTTACCACGACTACGTAAATCTGGCGAGATGGACGTGAAAACGGCCTTCCTCAATGGGAAACTTGAGGAGGATGTGTATATGACACAACCAGAGGGTATTTGTTTCAAAGGTTGGAACAAATCAAGTCCTGTAAGCTACAACGATCCATTTATGGATTAAAGCAAGCTTCTCAGTGGGTGGAACATCCGCTTTTGATGAGACAATCAAAAGTTTGATTTTATCAAAATGAGGATGAACCATGTATGTACAAGAAGGTAAGTGGGGAGTGTTGTTTCATTCCTTGTATTATATGTTGATGATATATTACCGATAGGAATGATATTCCTATGTCGCAAAAACAATTAAAATCAAGTTATCTAAACACTTCTCCATGAAGGACTTGGGAGAAGCATCCTATATTTTGGGGATAAAGATCTATAGAGATAAATCTAATAGGATGCTTGGCTTGTCCCAAGGAACGTACATCGACTTGATGCTAAAAGGTTTAGCATGGAAGATTCCAAAAGAGGTCTCATAACGATGAGCCATGGAATACATCTCTCAAGAAACAAGCCCCAAAGACACTGAGGAGAGAAACCGTATGAGTAGAGATTCCTTATGCTTCAAAGAATAGATCTATCATGTATATACAGATGATATGTACTAGACCAGATGTCGCCATGCACTTAGTGTAACAAGCGATATCGGTCGAATCCAGGAGAGAAAAGAACACCGGAAGGCAAAGTGAAAAATGTCCTAAAGTACTTAAGAAGAACTAAGGATGTATTTCTTGTTTACTTGTGGGTCCGAATTAAAACCAGAGGGCTTCACAGACTCAAGTTTTCAAACAGACCAAGATGACAAGAACCGCTTTTGGGTATGTGTTTACCTTAAACTGGCATGCAGTTGAGTTGAAAAGTTCCAAAGCAAAGAAACAGATTCTTTGATTCGATGACAAGAGAGTGCAGACATAGTGCAAGTGAAGTCGCAGCGAAGGAAGTTGTTTGGATGAAGAAGTTCATTATCGAACTTGGTATGGTTCCTAGCATTAAAGGACCAAAGGCCTTTTATTCTGCGGACAACACCGGAGTCACATTAGCATGCTAAGGAACCCATGTCTCATCGTAAATCCAAACACGTGTTCATGGCGATTTCATTTGATCGAGAGATCATTGAAAGAGGAGACGCCACCCGGAACGTGTGGACTCTCAAGACAATATTGCGAGATCCATTTACTAAAGAGTTAACACAACAAAGCTTTGATCGTCACTTGCAGAAGATGGGTATGAGATACCACTGATCGGGCTTTAAGTGCAAGTGGGAGATTGAAAGTATTACGACAAGCCAATCATGTATGATGATGATAAAACATATACTTGTGTAATCAATCTTATTTATTTATTAATAAAAGAATTATTTATTAAAGGCATTTATTATCTACATGGTGTCGTTTTTAATAATATGTGATAAACCCATAGTTTTAAGCAACGCTTTTAGAATAATGATGATGATCATTCTAATGAGATCTAAATTCTTAGAAAGCTTAAAACTAAAATAGTTCCCAATCATTGGATTACTAAATAGGGGATTAGTGAATCCGGATAGATTGGGTACATACGTTGCTTGCTTCATCGGATGAGGATGATTGATCTCACGATCATTTGTGTAGAGACACCAAAGCAAAGTACGTAGTGCTTATTAGAGAATAAGTTCACCGAACGCGACTCTCGCTAAGGAATACCTAATGGAGTTTTACTTACCCGTCAATAGAATTCTCAGAGTGATAGTAGTACAAATGATCCTTGAGACTTGAGATCATCATAAGATCTTATATATAATGAATTACACTTTGACTTATTCCTTAAGACTCTTAGAGTATATCAAAGGGTATGCTGGGTGTAATAAGTTATATATGAAGATAATGAATGATCAATAAAGAATCTACCACTTCTAAGAAAAAGGAGAGATGTCCTATGTGATTCGATAAATGACAACCCGTAAATCAAGGCGAAGGTGGAAATGAAATTAGAAAGTAGTTTCTAATTTGCATTCATCGAGGAGTTGTTCATTTAGAATCGAAATACATATAATTAAATAAAATAAGACTTGGACAAGAATTCCATGTCTTATATTTAATCGGGACATGGTATGGTGGAAGGATTGAATTGTATTTAACTATTTACTCAAAGGTTCTTTTATGATTAATGTTGAAATCTATATTATCCTGGAAAGTCGCTGATCGCTAGGAGGCTTATCCCTATCAGAGAATAAATATTATTTATTTAAATAAATTATTTGTTTAATTTATTTATTTAAATGAGATTAGAATTGTTCTAATTGATTTATTCACAACCTGGTTTAATACGGAGAACCTAAAAGGGTCACACCATAAAAGGAAGAATAATTATTTAAGAAGTTAATGGCATAATTGTAATAATATATTAAGTATATTTAATTTAATCTATGGTGATAGAATAAATTAAATAGCTTAATATTTATTGTTTGATATTTTAGAAATATTAAATATAAATTAATAAGAGGAGTCTTATTAATATTATTATAATTATTATTATTTTAATTTCTAAAAGGTTTAGGAATTAATTTAATATTAGTACTCATTTATTCCTAATTGATTAGGAAAGAAAATTAGTTAAAGGAGTTTAACTAATTATCCCTAATAGGATTAGGAGCCCATTTAATTAAAAGAGTTTAATTAAATAAATAATACCTTATTTTAATTAAAATAGGTTATATAATATCTTTATAAGAGGAGTCTTATATGAGATATGAGATATACGTAATTCCAAGATTTGGAGAGTAGACACACCCCTTTTCTTATTCAGATAGGAAAACTAGGGTTTGAGCCAAATCCTTCTTCTTGAAAAATTCTCTTCCTCGGTGGATCACCTATAGAGGCCACACACTTGGGTGGCTTATATTAATCAAAGGAAGGAATCTACCCGAGATTCAAGGAGATCGCGAGAAGTAGGAGGTGAACTCGCACTGAGGGCTCGCTTCTACAAGGGTATGATTTCATAATTTCTTATTCTTCGCTTAATTAATAATATGCATAAAGGATGATCCGGGTAATTGGTTTGTGAAAAATTTTAAAATCTGATTTTATCTCGCTTCCGCTATTTTTGCAATTTTGATTGCTACTTTGATTTTCACGAAAACCTAACACTTTCTTCTTTTTACTAATAAAACAGAGCACCCCAAGGAGATGTATTAGGACTAATGAAACCGATGTCCAACAACTCCCGTAGTTGGGCCTTAACTCACAAGTTCAATAGAGCCATTCGATATGGGTTTTAGAAATGGACTTTGTACCAAACTCAAGATCAATAAAGAATTCAACTTCACGTCTAGGGTAGACCGAAGTTCTTCAGAAACACGCCGTGAAATTTACTAACAACAGAATATTATTCAAATCGACGTGTCTTTATTCAAATCCATAACATGGGCTAAGAAAGCTTGACATCCGCTTTTCAATAAACGAATAGCTTTATGACTAGATATGATGACAGCTGATTGATTTTAATGGTTTAGTTGCTTGAATTGCATAACAACGGTTGGTTAGAATATGAAAATTAACAACCTTATGAAAGCAATCAATTTTGGCGTGATGATGAGTAGTTAACCAATCAATCCTTAAAATCAATCAAAAGCAAGTATCTTTAAAGAGATAAGGTCAATAGTAATGTGATGGTGCCAACTTGGATCAAACAAGATTTATAAACAGTGGATGTGATGAAAGTTTATCCTAATGGATTCTCCATGATAAATCAAAGTCTAATTTCTCCTGAGTCAAGTTTAAACGCTTGAGCACAAGTAGTAGAGAGATAAATGAATGGGTAACACCCCAGATCAAGTAAGGTATAAACTTCACAAGAATTAATGATTAGCTTACCCGTGATCACCTCGTTTGGGTTCTTCGCATTTTGACCGGTACCAATAAACGCCTTCTTCCAGAACCGCTTGATTTCGACTTTTCTCGACGACAAATTTGAGTCACCGCCCCCCTCGGACTTGATTTTTCTACCAGTACAATCTCGAGCGATATGTCCTTCTTTTCCACAATTATAACATACCTTAAACTATTGTGGACAGCTTGACTCGATATGTCCCTTCTTTCCCAGATTTATAAAGATACTGACCGGGTGGTCGCTTCCTCCCTTGAACCGATTCATTCACAAGCTACCGACGCCTTCACACGGTCGCTTGTTGAATCTCCTCTTTAAAATCTCCTCTCGACTCGCTTCTTCTATTCTCATGGCCATGACTACCACCGTAGTGGTTACCATTTTTGTCCGTTTTTTCTTTTTCCACCGGGTTATCATTATTCTCATTTGCTCATTATCTCCAAAGATGATCCTCGGTTGTGATCCCTCTATTGATCGTACTGTTATCTCGCCTCTAATAATTGAGCCCTGTTGTGAGACCCCAGATTTTATGAATAAATATTTAAATTTCTCGAAATATTTTTTTTAATATTATGGTGTGGATTTGATATAATGTTATAGTTGTGGGTAGTATTTATAAATTTTGCAAAGTATGCAAGTTGTCAGATTATATTCGATTGGTTTGGGGAATATTCGCTTTTAGCAGGAATATTCGCATACAATAAAGCAATCATCGGGACCCCACAACGAAATTATTATCTGATCGAGAAAACGACAAAAATATTTTTATCGGAAATAATTCGGCGGAAGTTTTACCGTTAATATTGTTGAACTACTTGGTAGTAAAGTACAAAGAATACACGCGGTCAGATAAAGAAATACACCAGTATTGATTATTGTTGTTTACGTGAGAAGTCACTCGCTTTAGCTTATTTTATAGAATTTCATTTACCTATTTTTCAAAATAATCTAGAAATTATTTAAAGGTGGGCCCATACGTGGGGCCCATATGTGTTGAAAACCGATTTTAGAAATGGGGTTACGATAGGGGAGAGTTAATATATATAAGTACGTGATGTGTGTATATATATATATGTATATGTTGTGTGTGAGTGGGAAATGGTGGAAAAGAAGTGAGAATGATGTGTATGGATGTGGATGTGTGATGTGACATGTTAATGGGAAAGTAAGAAATGTGTATGTGAGTGGTGGAGTGTGGAATTTATATATATATAATCTAGTCTAATGATATATATATATCGAATGAAATGAGTGGATGTCAGGGAGGGAACACGTGGGGCCCACGGGTGTTGAAAATGAATTTGGAGAAAAGAAATCTAGCAAATTGTTCTAAATGGAGTTATTTTAAAGAGGTGATTGGTATTATATATATATGTTTATAACATGTGAGTTTATATATATATATATATATATATATATATATATATATGTATTATGTTTTGTCTTCGCTTTGATATTATTGGTCAAGGTTCAAATTGCTTTGATGTTATTGGTTGGAGGTTTGAAATTTTGCATGTCGAGTATCAAAGTTTTCAATTGTGGTTTTGTATAATTATTGAGTCCGTGAGAAAAAAAATCCTTACACAAAGGCTTCTCCATTTTCCTATAAATAGAAGCTCATTCCTTCATTATTTCTTACGAATTCACCGAAACTCCAAAGAGAAAAATTATGAGAAACTATAAAAAAGTATTCTCGCTACTTCCTACTCTTATATCCAGCTTTTTTACTGGTAGTGGATATTATTTGTTGTACCGTAAGGGGTGTCATTCTTTCTTATTCACGAAGAAACTGTTGTTATTCCATTTCTTATTATTCTCATTGAATAACTCAGATATACGCGCCATTACCCTATACTTGGTGATATTCTTCTATTATTCGTCTTTTATTATTCTTTTCGAACATCCTCGTTTACGTGTTTTACACCGCACTGGTTCTGTCTTTGTTATTATTTTGTTGGAACATACCGCCTCGTGTGTTTTACACCGCACTGGTTCCGCCTTTGTTATTATTCTGTTGGAATATCATGTCTGTGTGTTTTACACCGGACCTGGTTTCGTCTTTATTTATTATTCTGTCGGAATATCCTGTCTGTGCGTTTTACGCCGGACCTGGTTCCATTATTTATTATTCCGCATTTATTATTCTGTTGGGACATCCCGCTTGTGAAATTTCACCCGACCGGTTCCGTTATTATTATTTTATTGAATAACTCATCATGCGTAAGTAACGCATGCACGGTGATTTCTTTTGTTATTCCATTCGTTATTATATTCAATCGGTTAAATTTTTGACTTCTATACTCCATGAAATTAGTGGAATATCCTCGATATTTGCGGCTTCATCCAAGATTTTCATGGAAATATTCTTCCGAGCATTCTTGAATTTTACTCTACAAAGTAGATCACGTCGATAATTTGGACGTTATTAGTTCCTAATAAATTAATTCAGTAAACTTGTTTTATTGAACTCTTATATCATTGTCATCATCCTCATGTTTATATTTTTTTGAAAGTCATCCGGCCTCAGTAGTGCATAGATGGACTTGGTATGATTATACACTGTGGATTATTCTTATGTAATCATAACCGTAATATTACAAATGATGTGATAAAAGTCCTCATTGGCCTGTGAGTGAATTGATGGACGCTTGTTGGCATGATCATGACCATCGATGAATACACGAATATCCTCGGCCCGTAGTATGGATAATTTGTGGTCGCGACTCGATGAATATCCTCGGTCGTAGTGCGCAGATGATGCTGGATTATTTACTGTCGAGTCTCAAATATAAAAGTGATGAAAATCCTTTTAAATCATAAAAGATAGTAGATTTTATTCTCTACTTGACTTTTTAATGGATCAGATATCCGCCGCAGCTAAACTTGATGTCTATTATATATTATCGACTTAATATTTGTTGAAGACTAATGATAATTTATTCTCGCATTATCTTAGTCATAATATTTCTTCTTCGGGCTAGTTGAGCTCACCCTTTCTTTCACCGCTTCTTCGTGAAATGAGAACGTAGCTTGGACGAGAGCTCAGAACTAAATGAGAACGATACGACACTTATTCACGTGATACGGCACTATTCACTTAATACTAAGACTATTCATCGAAAAAATGAAATTTTTTCCTTTTCGTCTAAAATATCTATTATGGATACTAGCTTTGATCAGATCCATGTTTTGATCATTCTTGAATTTTACTTCACTATGATTATTTATGAGGTATTTTTGGACACGAAATAAATCAAATACTTAAATCCTTGATATTTATTCTTTTGTTTCACCGGATTCGCTTTTTTTAAAATATTTTTCATCATCCTCACCCTAAATGATGATATTATTGAATATCTTCGGCCAGAAGTGCAAAGATAAATGATTTTATAATGAATATCTTTGGTCCAGAGTAAAGATGAACATGTGTTGAGATGAATACGACGATCGATGAATATCTTTGGCCCAGTAGCAAAAAGATGAAAATTTGATTCAAGATGAATATCGATTGATGTTACAGTGGATAAAATATTGACGATGGAATTTTAAATTCATAGATAATAGTAGATTTCATTCTCTACGTAACTCATCTATGAATTATTATTTCAACGATCCGAAACTTGTTGCCTATCAGATTCTATCGATTTTTCCTCGTCAAGACTAACGATAATTTGTTCTATATTATCTTAGTCATAATATTCTTTATCGGGCTAATTGAGCTCACCCTTTTCCTTTTTGTTCCATTTTTCTTCTCGAGGAGGCGAGAATGTAATGAGTACTAGCCTGGGTACTGAATGAAGGTTCTAGGAAGTTGTTTTAGTAGTTCTCACCATTTTGTAAAGTATTGTATCAATAATTGTAATGAGGACTTAGTTGGGTATGATATTTTCCGGATGACAATATTTGTATTTAAACTCACGCTTTATGGGTCAGATTAAGAAAGTTGTAGTTGTTTTACGTACCATGTTATTTACGACTTCATAATGGGTGATGTATACCTATTTTGGGGCGCCACAATTGGTATCGTAGCTAGGGATATGATCTCCCATGAGATCTGGGAATAGAACTAGAGGGGAGAGACGAGTAAATCCTTCGCTAAGGTGTCCTACCAAAGCTTATTTGTTAGTTAGTCAAGATATAGTGGATATTATGTGATATGTTGATTTCTTTAATTAACCCTTGTTTTATGGCAAGATTTGAGAATGTCGATCCGAGAATGTTAAAAGTGGAGTTGAGACCATGGAGACACCAGACTCACCAATGAGGAGAATGTGCAAAGAGTGACGACAATGTTCCTCCCATGAACAACGCCAATCGAAAGCGATGATGAACGAACTTTAATGTTTAGAAGTTTTTGTAGTTCATGAAAATCGACGAGGGAGACTCGTGTACAAAAAATAAAGTGGAAATGATAACAACGCACGATTTGTCACACCAAGCAGCTTCAAAGAGTCGGACCACTGTACTCGGGGAAAGCCGAATCGATTAAGGCAGCGAGACGTGGGTCAAAACAAATTACCAAGATATTCGATGTCTTGGGATGCACGGAAGAATGTAAGGTTCCATTTGCTACTTTTATGTTCCGTAATGAGGCAGACATCGGTGGAATCTGTGAAACGCACTCCATCCAACCGCACTCAAAGCATGTCTCGGGAGACATTTCAGAATCGCTTTAATGACAAGTACTTTCCTCGAAAGTATTCGCTATACGAAAGAAGTGGAGTTTATTAGATCGAACAAAATAACACGACGGTGTCCCAATACGAGGCAAAGTTTGCAGAGTTGTCTGTGTTCAGACCTCATTCGGTGGAGAATGAGGAACGATGACGCGGATGTTTCGAGAGGTTTGAAACCCGAAGATACGCCAAGATCTCATTTCTCATAAATTTTCTCTATTCGGATGTTGTCAACAGGCTCAATTGTTAGAGCGAGATAACGAAGTACTACCAACCGAGGGATCAAAACCAGTGCTCATACCGAGATAGAGTCAATGTAATAACGATAACCAATGAGAAAAAAAAGACGGACAAAATGGTAACCACTCCGTGGTAATCATGGCCATGAGAATAGAAGAAGCCGAGTCGGGAGGAGATTTTAAAAGAGGAGATTCAACAACGACCATGCGAAGACGACGCCACCAAGAAGAAGAATCGGTTCTAAGGGAGGAGAACGAGCACCCGGTATTGGATGCTACAAATGTGGGAAGAGGGACATATCACCAAACCGTCCACAATAGTTCAAGGTATGTTATAATTATGGAAAGGAAGGACATATCACTCGAGATTGTAGACAGAGAATAAATCAAGTCCGGGGGGATTTGCGACTCAAAAGGTCAGTCTTAAAAGTCAAAGTCAACTGCCTCGGAAGAGCGCTTTGTTGTGATCGGTCAAAATGCGAGAACCTAAACGAGGTGATCACGGTAAGCTAATCATTAATTCTTGCAAAGTTTATACCTTTTACTTAATACCTGCATATCCATTCATTTATCTCTCCTACTTGTGCTCAACGCTTAAACTTGACTCGGAGAAATTAGACTTTTGATTTATCTCGTGGAGAATCCATTAGATAAACTTTCATCACATCCACTCGCTTATAAATCTTGTTTGATCCAAGTTGGCACCATCACATTACCGTCGACCTTATCTCTTTAAAGATACTTGCTTTTGATGTGATTTTAGGATTAATCGTTAACTACTCATCATGCCAAAATTGATTGCTTTCGTAAGTGTTGTTAGTTTTATATTCCTAACCAACCCGTTGTATTTAATTCAAGCAACTCAACCATTAAAATCAATCATCATCATATCTAGTCATAAAGCTATTCGCTTATCGAAAACTGATGTCAAGCTTTCTTAGCCCATGTTATGGATTTGAATAAAGACACGCCGATTTGAATAATATTCCCGTTTTAGTAAATTTCCCGACGAGAGTTTCAAGAACTTCCTTCTGGCCTACCCTCGTAACGTGAAGTCAATTTCTTTATCGATCTCGAGGCCAGACAAAGCCCATTTCTAAAACCCCATATCGAATGGCTCCTATCAACTTCAGAGTTAAAGGTCCAACTACAGAGTTGTTGGACATCTGCTTCATTCGGCCCCAAGACATCTCCTCGGGGTGCTCCTGCTTTATTCAGAAGAAGAAAGACGGAGTATGGGACTTTCAGATTGACTATCTAAATCAAACATGTTACCATCAAGAATAGTATCCGCCACCTCGTATCGATGACCCGTTTGACCAAATAGTAAGAGAGCACAATTCTTTTCAAAGATCGATCTTCATTCGATATCATCAATTGAAGATTAGAATCGAGGATATTCCAAAGATCGCTTTTTAACTTGGGTGACGGCATTATGAATTCTTAGTCATGTCTTTTGATCGACTAATGCTCCTCGCCGGCTTTTCATGGATACGATAAACCGAGTATTTAAGGATTATTTGATCGATTCGTTGTCGTCTTTATTGATGACATCCTCATATATTCCAAAAGTCGTGAAGATCGTGAGCACCATTTGAAGTCGGGTACTCCAAAGGCTTCGTGAAAATAAGTTATATGCCAAGTCAAGAAATGCGAGTTCGCGCTCGAGGAAGTAGCATTCTCGGGCACGCAGTGTCAAAACATGGAGTATCCGCTGACCCGATCAAGATCAAGCAATACAAAGTTGGAGCAACCGTTTGCGATCAAGACGAAGCTTTCTCGGGCCTACCGGTTATTATCTGAGATTCGTGGAAGGGTTTTCTCGAATCGCTACTCCATTAACTCAAATTTAACTCCTAAGGATACAAAATTCGCTTGAGCGAGGAACGCAAGAAGAGTTTCCAAGAACTTAAGAGAGACTTATTTCTAAGACTGCTCTAACAATACCATCCGGTTTGGATGGATTTGTTATCTATATGCCGATGCTTCTTGCAAAGGGTTAGATGTGTTCTCATGCAACGCGGGAAATATAGCCTATGCCTCATGACAACTTAAAGAATATGAGAGGAATTATCCTACTCATGATCTAGAGTCAAGCAAATGCCTTCGCTACTTAAAGATCCGGAGGCACTATCTATATGGGGAGAAAGTGGAGATATATTCGCACCATAAAAGCCTCAAATATTTCTTCACTCAAAAGGAACTCAACTCATGCAGAACGACGCTGCTCGAGTTGTTGAAAGATTACGACCACACTATTCAATACCACCCCGAAAAACGAACGTGGTAAATTGACGCGCTGAGTAGAAGATTATATGCAGGAACGAAAGTACGATGATGTCAAGTATATGATAGAGCCAACTTTAATAGAAAAGTTAAGGTCAGCTCAAGCCACCCCACCCGAAATGATGCGTATGAAGAAAAAAGTACAAGAAGGTGCTATTCCTAAGCGGTAGAATCGATGAAGAAGGAATACTTCGAGTCCACCTGCACTTTTGTTCCTAACGACTCGATTTGAAGTACAAGATTATGATGGAGGCACACAATACACCATTTGCGATCCATCCTCGAAGTACCAAAATGTATCGTGATCTTCGACATACATTTTGGTGGAACAATACGAAGAGAGATTGCAAAGTTTATCTCGACGTGTTTAACTTGTCAACGTGTAAAGGCGAGCAGCATCAAGTACCTAAGGGTCCATCGCAACCACTTGAGATTCTCAAATAGAAGTGGGAACACATTACCATGGATTTTGTTACGGGTCTTCCTACTTCTTCTCAAGGCATCGATGCTATTCGGGTTATCATTGATAGATTAACCAAGTCCGCTTCATTTCATCCGACACGGAGACTTATTCCTCAACGCCTTGCTTTATATGTATGTAAATGAGATCGTGAGATCGAATGGCATGCCAAGATCCATAGTTTCGGATCGCGACCCAAGATTTACTTCAAGATTTTGGGTTAGCTTGCAAAAAGCTACGGGCACGGATTTACGATTTAGTTCTAAGATACCATCCTCAAACCACGACGGACAATTAGATAGACTATTCAAACTCTTGAAGATTTATTAAGACTCGTGGTCCTGTACTTCAAAGGAGTTGATAAGTATTTACCATCGGTGGAATTCTCCTATAACAACAGCTTATCGTACAAGCATCAGTGTGGCCCCATTCAAGCATTAGATGGACGAAAGTGTCGCTTCCAAAGATGTTGGGACGAGGTGGGTGAAGCAACATTGTTGGGACCCGAGTTGGTACGTATGACTACGGAAAAGATCCAAATGATTCAACAACGATACAAACCAAGCACAAGATCGACAAAAGAGTTATGCGATCTTCATCGAAAGGACGGGAATTTAGTATCGGGGATCATGATTGTCATGTGTCAGCCCCGCCAAGGAAGTTACAAGATTCAAAAGAGAGGAAAGCTCAATCCACGCATTTATCGTTCCATTTCAAATTCTCGACCGAGTAGGTAATGTAGCCTATGACTCGCTGCTATTCTCCGAGTACGTCTCGTGTTCATAATGTGTTTCACATATCCGTATTTCAGAATATGTGAAAGACCCAAACCACGTTATCGAAGTTAGAACCGAACGAGATAGTCAAGACTTAACGTATTTGAGGAGGTACCACAAGATCTTGATAGGAAGGAAGATGTCCCACGCACGTAAGGTCATACCACAAGTTAAAGTTTTGTGGAGAAACCATGCTATGAGAGAAACGACCCGAGTTGAAAATGGAAATGAAAGCGAGGTATCCTCACCTTTCAAACACTGTGCACGTATGTCAATTTCAAGGACGAAATTTCATAAGGAGGGGAGGTTGTAAGACCCCAACTTATTATTTAATGAAATTAAATTTCCTCTATTTATTATCTTGAAATAGTAAGGGTTAATTTGATTAATGTGGTAAGTTATGGGTAAAATGAGCAATTATTTCAAACAAGCAAATGGTTTTAAAATATTCATTGTTGACAGAGAATATTCGTTTCGGTCGTGGAATATTTTTACCGCTTGGGAATATTCGTATTTACGATGCAAGAATCCTTGTGTGGGCCCCATAACTAAAAGCGATCGATGAAGAAAACGACAAGAATAAGTTGGTTATAAATAATCTACCAGAAGTTGTTATCAAGTAATCACGTAGCTGAATACCCTAATGGTTAAAACACAAGAATCATTACAATTGTCCGTATGAGATTACACCAATTATCGATTCTTACGTAAGAAGGCACTACTCAATAATTGTTATGCAAAGAATTACTATTCAAGATTTTATTTTATCGATTCAATAATCGTCAAGCGTTGATATTTTATATTATCGTTGTTTTAATAATTGTCATCATCACGATAAGATTTTCTATTATCTGGAGCAATAATTCATATTATCCTAATAATATTATTAGATAATATTATCGGCAATGTCTAGAAAGTTCGCTCAAGGAGAGGTTCGTCATCTAATCATACGCCAAAGAAGAGAGAGATCTTTATCGAAATCCCCTCTTCTTTATTATTTGTGAACCGCACAATATCAATATTGTAATTTTTGGAAGTTTTATTTATTTTTTGATAAAAACATTTTTTTTTCATATTTTGTGGACATCATTAATACGTATAAAGTGTAGAAATCAGATTTCTAGAGGTGGGCTAAGGAAAATTTTGATAAATATATTAATATTATAAAAAATTTCTCGCTTTTTAATTGAAGTTTTCTAAGTATTTTCCTATAAATAGGTGCTTAGGTTAGAATTAAAATCACACCGTAAACCTAAAGTTTTCTCTATTTCTCTCTCGATATATCGAGTGTATTCTTGTGAGTATTTTTGATACCTTGAGTGTTAATATATCACCGTGCAAAGTTCCTTCAACACTATATTTAGTATTTCAAATATTTTGAGTACCATCTTTTCGAGGTTCCAAAGAGATGTTATTTTCTTTTTTCAAATGATATTATTTTCTTCAATATCATTATGCCAAATATCGGTTTAAACTTTTAATCAAATTTGGAATTTTTTTGTGTTAGGGTTACTATTCACGATACTTATTCACTATTATTCACGAAATACTATACTTATTCATCGAAAAATAAAATTTTTCCTTTTCGTCTAAAATATCTATTATGGATACTAGTTTTGATTGTATCCATGTTTTGATTATTCTTGAATTTTACTTCACTATGATTATTTATGAGGTATTTTTTGACATGAATAACCAAATACGTTTAATCCTTGATATTTATTCTTTTTGTTTCACCGGATTCGCTTCTTTAAAATATTTTTCATCATCCTCACTCCTAAATGATGATATTATTGAATATCTTCGCCCAGAAAGGCAAAGATAAATGATTTTATAATGAATATCTTTGGTCCAGAAGGCAAAGATGAACAAAAGTGTGTTGAATTTAATACGACTCGATCGATGAATATCTTTGGCCAGTAGAGGCAAAGATGAAAATGCCTTTTATAAATAAAGATGAATTTTCTATAAATATTATTTTCAATATTATGGAATAATTTGATATATATGTTATAATCTAGGGTAATATTTATAAATTTTGCAAAATATGCAAGTATTATTTTTGAATATTATGGTTATATTATATTCGATCGGCCTGGAATATATTCATTAAGCAGGGAATATTCGCATAAACTACCAATCATCATCGGTGGACCCACAATGTAATTATCATTTGATCGAGAAAACGACAAAAATATTTTATTAAAATAACTACTGAGTTTTACCGCTGATATCGCTGAACTACTTGGTAAGAAGTAAAAGTACAAAGAATACGCAGTGTCGCATAAGAAGACACCAGATTGATTATCGATGCTTATGCTGAGAAGTCACTCACTGATTCCATTATCACGATTAATAATATGAATTATTATAATGATAATGACGCTTTTGTTTTATTCAGATTATTAACGTAATAAAATGTAAACATCTTTTATATAAAATGTAATACTTTATTAAAGTTATTCTATAAATAAAATATATTATATTTTATTACGATAAGTATTTGATAAGTTTTTGCAAGTTTTCGTATAAAGTTGTTTGCATAAGAAATGTTTTTATATAAATAAATATATTATATTTATTTATTTAAAAAGATTTTGCTTTTAAATACGGACCGCCGATTAAAGTAAATCAATCTGGACCGCTCATGGATTAATTACTACGCATTCTATTTTCCTATAAATAAGCTCATTCCTTCATTATTTTCTTACTTAATTCACCAAAACTCTGTAGAGAGAAACTATGTAGAGAGAAAGAAAAGTATTCTCGCTACTTCACTTCGCCAATATTCAGCCTTTCTAAGGTAGGAATATTATTTGTTGTACTTGTAAGTGGTGTTATTCTTTTCAGATTCATGAAGAGAACTTCTTTCATTATTCCATTCTTATTTATTCTGCCTGAATAACTCAGATACGCTTAATCCCCTATACTTGGTGATCTTCTTTTTTATTCCATTCTTCTATTATTCTCATTGAACATCCTCGTCGTGTGTTTTACACCCACCGGGTTCCGCTTTTTTTATTATTCTCGCTGAACATCCTCGTCTCATGTGTTTTTACACCTGACCGGTTCCGCTTTTTTATCATTCTCGCTGAATATCCTATCTCGTGTTTTTTACACCTGATCCGTTCCATCTTTATTATTCTCGTTGAACATCCCGCTTGCAGTGAATTTCACCGACCGTTCCGTTATTTATTATTCTCGCTGAATAACTCGCCTGCAAGCGCCTATCGCATTTACGGTGATTTCTTTTGTTATTCCATTCTTTATTATACCCAAATAAGTTAAAACTTTGACTTCTATACTCCATGAAATTAGTAGAATATCCTCGATATTCAAGCTTTCATCCAAAGATCTTTCACGGAAATATTCTTCCGATCATTCTTGAATTTTACTCTACAAAGCAAAGATCACGTCGACAATTTGATGTTATTAGTTCCCGAATAACTTAATTTTTGAACTTGTTTTATCAATTCTTATATCATCATCATCATCCTCATGTTTATATTTTTTTAAAGTCATCTCGTATTCAGTAGAGCATGGATGGACTTGGTATGATTACGACTGTGGATTATTCTATGTAATCACGACCGTAATGTTACAAATGATGTGGTAAAAGTCCTCAAAGGGTCAGAAGTGTATCGATGGACAAATTGTTGGTACGATCACGACCATTAATGAATACACAACTATTCTCGCCCGTAGCAAGAATAATTGTGGTCGCGATACTAAAGAATATCCTCGCCAGAAAAGTGTAGGTGATTCGATGATGTGGATTATTTATTAAAGTCGAGTCTCAAATTTATAATAAAGGATGAAAAACCTTTAAATCATAAAAGATAGTAGATTTTATTTTCTACTCGACTTTTTAATGGATCGCTTGTTCACCGCAGCTAAACTTGATGTTTATTATATTTTATCGCTTTAACAATGTCAAGGCTATTGATAATTTATTCTCGCATTATCTTAGTCATAATATTTCATCGGGCTAGTCGAGCTCACCTTTTTTTTTCACCGTTTCTCTCGAAAATGAGAACATAGCCGGGACGAGCCTGGGAAACTGAGTAATGGTCCGTAGGATAAGATTAGTAGTCCTCACTATTCTTGTGAAATAAAGGTGATAATAATTGTAATGAGGACTCCTTTTTCGAGTTCAGATAATATCTAGTAGACAATATTTGTATTCAAACTCACGCTTATGTCAGATTGCATACACATACGCTTATATTAAGAAGTCAGATTTAAATTTCGCACTACGATCCGACTACCCAAGATGGGTGATGTATACCTAATTTTGGGGCGCCACACACAGACGTCGAGCTAGGATACGATCCCCGCTAAGATGTGAGAATAGACTAGAGGGAGAGACGGAATACCTTCGCTAGTATGACCTACCTAAGTTTACGTGCTATTTTATCGGTCATTTAATATAAAGATAATCATTATACGTCAATTAATCTTTTGTTTTGTGGGCAAGATTCAAAATGACATCCGAGAATGTCGAGAATAAGAATGGAGCACAAAGCGATCGCCGATTCACCACATATCAATAATCGTGATAATGTGCATCGTGAAGGCGATAATCCTCACGCAAACAATAACACCGACCAAATGATGAACGATCAAATGTTCGTGAGGCTTTATGCAATTTATGCAACAAAAAGCGCAGAGAGCGACTTCGCCCAAACGTAGGTGGAAACACGAAAACTCTCTCAAGCACACCGCTAAACAATTCAAGGAGCCGACCACCGAGTTTAAGGGAGAGCCAAAACCACTTCCGGCGTAAGCACGGATAAAGCAGATTACCAAGATATTTGATGTCTTCGATGCTCGAGGAGCAAAAGGTTCCCTTCACGCTTTTATGTCATGCGCGAGAGAGCAGACATCATCGTGGGAATTCCAGAAACGACTCAACCCGCCAGCATCAAGATATCTTCGGGAGAAGTTCCAGAGTCGTTTCAACGACAAATACTTTCCCGAAAGTATTCGCCATACGGCGGAGGAGGTGGAGTTTATCAAGTCGAACAAAAAAATAATACGACCGTGTCGCAATACGAGGCAAAATTTATGAGTTATCACTATTACCATATCCCACTCGTGGATAAATGAAGAGAGAATGGCGCTAATGTTTTTAAGAGGTTCAAGTTTGAGATACGCCAACATCTTATTTCTCATAAACCGTGGTTTCAGATTCGATGTTGTAAAAATAGGGCTCAAGAAGTGGAGCGCGATAACGAGTCAACGCAACTAAAAGAGAGCAAATTTCAAAAAATTATAATACCAAATGAGAGAGTAGTCATCGGGCTTGACAACAAGCGTGAGGGAATCAACAAAAGCCAGATACTGGTAACCACTTCTGGGGTAATCAGTACAAAACAATAAGAATGGACATTTCAAGAAACTGAGATTCAACAATGATGGAAAGACGCCAAGACCAAAGACCAAGCTTGTTAAGGAAGGAGAAAAGACCACCTATCATATGCTTCAAATGCGAGAAGAGGGACACATCAAATCAAATCGCGCTACGCCATTCAAAGATGTGTTATAATTGTGGAAGAGAAGGTCACTTAGCTCGATTTTTGCCATCAAGACAAATTCAACTAGGATGGAGGCACCAAAGGTCATTCCCGTAAAAGTCAAACCTAGAAGGCAAGGGGAGAAGCTTTTGTCAGACCTCCCAGAGAGCAAGGAACCCGAATGAGGTCATCACGTAAGCTTATCATAAACTCTAATGAAGTCTATACTTTATTTGATACCGGCTTCTACCCATTCTTTTATTTCTCCTACTTGCACCATCGATTAAATTCGACCGAGAAATTAGACTTTCGACTTATCTCGTGGAAACTCCGCTGGGAGAAACCTTCATTACATCCACTCGCTTATAAGTCTTGTTTGGTTCAAATCTGCACTTCTCACATTACCCGTCCGATCTTATTTCATTAAAAATACTCAGATTCGACGTGATTCTAGGGATCGATCGTTAACTACTTATCATGCAAAAATCGATTGTTTTCGTAAGTGTCATAGCTTTCATATTCCTAATCAACCTATTATGCTAATTCAAACGACCAAACCATTAAAATCAATCACTACCATCTCAAGCCATAAAGCTATTCGCTTATCAAAAACTGATGTCAAGCTTTCTTAGCTCATGTCACGATTTAAACAAAAATACGCCGCTTTGAACGATATTTCTATCATAATAAATTTCCGACGATTCCCCAAGAACTTCCCCGCCTACCCCAGAAGCGTGAAATTCAATTTTGTATCGACTTCTCAACCCTAGATAAAAACCTATTTCCAAAGCCCCATATCGAATGGCTCCTATCAACTTCGTGAGTTAAAGACCCAACCGCAGAATTGTTAGACATCGGGCTTTATTCGCCCTAGTATTTCTCCTCGGGTGCTCCTGCTCTATTCGTGAAGAAGAAAGATGGGAGATGCGATTTTGTATTGATTATCTGGAGTCAATCATGTCACCATCAAAAATAGTATCCATCGCCACGTGATTGATGACCGTTTCGACCAACAGCAAGGAGCCAAATTCTTTTCAAAGATCGATCTTCGCTCCGATATCACCAATCAAGATTGTAACCACCGACATTCCAAAGAGACTCGCCGTAACTCCTAGACGGCATTATGAATTCCTAGTCATGTCCTTCGATCGACTAATGCCCCGCCGCCTTCACGGATATGATGAACCGAGTATTCAAGGAATATTTAGATCACTTTGTGGTCGCCTTTATCGATGACATCCTTATTTATTCCAAAAGCCGTGAAGATCATGAGCAACACTTGAGGTCGACACTCCAAAAGCTTCGTGAATATAAGCTTTATGCCAAGTCAAGAAATGCGAAGTTCGTCAAGAAGTAGCATTCCTCGGGCACGGGTATCAAGTCATGGAATATCCGCTGACCCAAAGAAAGATCAAGCTTATTCAAAGTCGGGAACAACCTAAATCAAATGACCAAGACGAGCTTTCTTTGCTTAATTGGGTTATTATCTGAGATTCGTGGAAGGATTTTCTAATCGCTACTCCATCGACTCACCGACTCAAAAGATACAAAGTTCTATTGAGCGAAGAATGTGAGAAGAGTTTTCAAGAACTCAAGAGGAGACTTATTTCAAGACTGCTCGACAATACCATCCGCCTTGAGGGATTTGTCATCTACAAGATGCTTCTTGCAAAGGGTCGGGATGTGTTCTCATGCAATACGGGAAAAGTTATAGTTTATGCCTCATGACAACTCAAAGAATATGAGAGGAATTATCCTACTCATGATCCGGAGTCATAAATTGTTGTTTTCAGACTTAAAATTTGGAGGCATTACTCAGATGGGGAGAAAGTGGAAATCTTTACTTGATCATAAAAGCCTCAAATATTTCTTCACTCAAAAGGAACTCAATACGCGACAACGACGCTGGGCTTGAACTATTGAAAGATTATGATCATACCATCCAATACCATCCTCGAAAAGCTTAACGGGTAAATGACGATCGAGTGGTAAGATCATATGCAAGCACGAAAAGTATGCGTTATTGTCAACGCAAAGGCCCATTTTGTGTGACTTGCAAAAGGATGGAGATAGAGTTAAAGACCTGTGGACGATGTGATGATAGCTAATATACGAGTAGAAACCGACTTTAATCGATAAAGTTAAAGTCGCCAAGCTACGCACTGAGTCGATGCGATGAGGAAGAAAGTGCAAGAGGGTGCTACGCCGAAGCAAGAATCGATGAAGAAGGAATACTTCGAGTCAACTCCGCATTTTGTGTTCCTAACGACCTTCGATTTAAAGTATAATATCATGATGGAGGCGCATAACACACCATTTGCAATCCATCTCGGGAGTACCAAAATGTATCATGATATTCGCCATACATTTTGGTGGAGCAATACGAAGAGAGAGATAAATATTATCTCAAGGTGTCTAACTTGTCAACGAAGTTAAAGCGAGCATCATCAAGTACCAAAAGGTCCATCAGAACCACTTGAAATTCCGTAATGGAAGTGGGAGCACATTACCATGGATTTCAAGCACGGCCTTCCTAAGGTTTCTCAAGGCATCGATGCGATTTGGGTCATTGTTGATAGATCGACCAAGTCCGCTTTCATTTCTTACCGATACGAGAAACTTATACACTTGAACGCCTCGCTCAGATGATATAAACGAGATTGTAAGATCGCATGGTATGCCGCAGATCCATAGTTTCGATCGAGACCCAAGATTCACTTCACGATTTTCGGGTTAGTTTGCAAAAAGCTACGGGCACAGACTTTCACGATTTAGCTTTCTATATCATCCTCGCATTTGACGGACAATCGGAGAGGACTATTCAAACTCTCAAGATCTATTAAGACTCGTGGTCCTTGATTTCAAGGGAGTCGACAAGTTCTTACCATCGGTGGAGTTTTCCTACAACAACAGCTTATCAAGCAAGTATCGCACGGCTCCATTCAAGCGCCAGATGGAAGAAAGTGTCGCTTCTCCAAGATGCTGGACGAGGTGGGTGAAGCAACGCTGTTGGGACCGAGTTGGTACGTATGACACTTTAAAAGATTCAAACGATCCGACAACGATAAAAAACCTCACAAAATCGATAAAAGAGTTATGCCGATCTTCATCGAAAGGACGGGAATTCGATATAGAGATCATGTGTTGTTAAGAGTCGCTTCCATGGAAAGGAGTTACAAGATTTGGAAAGAGAGGAAAACTTAATCCTCGATTCATCTGGCCCATTTTAATCCTCGATCGAGTAGAACTCGGGCCTATAGACTCGCTTTTACCGCCAAATACGTCTCGTGTTCATAACGCTTTTCACATATCCATGTTACGTAAATATGTGAAAGACCCGAACCATATTATCGAAGTTAGAACCGATTTAAATAATGGAAGATTCGACGTATGAAGAGGTTCCTGCTCAAATTTTGATAAGAAGGAACATATTCTACGCCCAAGGTTATACCTCAAGTCAAAGTTTTGTGGAGGAACCACGATGTCGAGGAAACGACTGGGAGTTAGAATCAAATGAAATCAAGGTATCCTTACCTCTTCGACATACCGTATCGCACTTCTAATTTCGAGGGCTAAATTTCATAAGAAGGGAGGTCAGAAGACCCCAACTTTTTATAAATAAAGATGAATTTTCTATAAATATTATTTTTGAATATTATGGAATAATTTGATATAATGTTATAAATAGGTAATATTTATAAATTTTGCAAAATATGCAAGTGGTTATATTATATTCGATTGGCTCTGGGAATATTCTTGCTTAAGCAGGAATATTCGCATAACTACCAATCATCAGGACCCCACAATGTAATTATCATTGCTTGATCGAGAAAACGACAAAAATATTTTATTAAAATAACTACGAAGTTTTACCGCTGATATCGCTGAACTACTCTGTAGTAAAAGTACAAAGAATACGCAGGTCGCATAAGAAGACACCAGATTGATTATCGATGCTTATGTGAGAAGTCACCAACTTGATTCCATTATCACGATTAATAATACGAATTATTATAATGATAATGACGCTTTTGTTTTATTCAGATTATTAACGTAATAAAACAAAACATCTTTTATATAAAATGTAATACTTTATTAAAGTTATTCTATAAATAAAATATATTATATTTTATTACGATATAATTGTTTTTGCATAGTTGTTTATAAATTGTTTGTTTGATAAGAAATGTTTTTATATAAATATATATATATTATATTTTATTTAAAAGATTTTGCTTTTAAATACGGACCGCCGATTAAAGTAAATCAATCTGACCGCTCATGGATTAATTACTACGCATTCTATTTTCCTATAAATAAGCTCATTCCTTCATTATTTTCTTACTTAATTCACCAAACTCTGTAGAGAGAAACTATAGAGAAAGAAGAAAAGTATTCTCGCTACTTCACTTCGCCAATATTCAGCTTCTTCTAAGGTAGGAATATTATTTGTTGCACCTGTAAGTGGGTGTTATTCTTTGTATTCATGAAGAGAACTTCTTTGTTATTCCATTCTTATTTATTCTCATTGAATAACTCAGATACGCTTAATCCCCTATACTTGGTGATCTTCTTATTCTTTTATTCTCGCTGATTCTTCTTTATTCTTACACTGAACATCCTCGTCTATTTTAACATCCTCGTCGGGTTTTACACCTGACCCGGTTCCGCTCTTTATTATTCTCGCTGAACATCCTCGCTCTGCAGTGTTTTACACCCAACTAACCGGTTCCGCTTTTTTATCATTCTCTGCTGAATATCCTATCTCGCAGGTTTTTTACACCGATCCGGGTTCCATCTTTATTATTCTCGTTGAACATCCCGCTTGCAGTGATTTTCACCCGACCGTTCCGTTATTTATTATTCTCGCTGAATAACCTCGCCTGGCGCGCTTAAGTATCGCATTTACGGTGATTTCTTTTGTTATTCCATTCTTTATTATACCCAAATAAGTTAAAACTTTCACTTTCTATACTCCATGAAATTAGTAGAATATCCTCGATATTCAAGGCTTCATCCAAAGATCTTTTCACGGAAATATTCTTCCGATCATTCTTGAATTTTACTCTACAAAGCAAAGATTATGTCGACAATTGATGTTATTAGTTCCCTAATAACTTAATTTTTGAACTTGTTTTATCAATTTTTATATCATCATCATCATCCTCATGTTTATATTTTTTTTTTAAAGTCATCTCGTGGGCCTCAGAAAGCATGTATGGATGGACTCGTATGATTACGACTGTGATTATTCTTGCAGTAATCACGACCGTAATGTTACAAATGATGTGGTAAAAGTCCTCAAAGCGTCGTCAGAAGTATCGATGGACAAATTGTTGGCACGATCATGACTTATTAATGAATACACAACTATTCTCGCCCGTAGCGTATGAATAATTGTGGTCGCGATACTAAAGAATATCCTCGTCAGAAGTAAGTGTGGGTGATTCGATGATGTGGATTATTTATTAAAGTCGAGTCTCACCTATAAAAAAGGATGAAAAACCTTTTAAATCATAAAAGATAGTAGATTTTATTTTCTACTGACTTTTTAATGGATCGCTTGTTCACCGCAGCTTAAACTTGATGTTTATTATATTTTTCGCTTTTATTATATTTTATCGCTTAACAAATGTCAAGGCTATCGATAATTTATTCTCGCATTATCTTAGTCATAATATTTCATCGGGCTAGTTGAGCTCACCTTTCTTTCTTTCACCGTTCTTCTTCAGAAATGAGAACATAGCCGACGAAGCCTGGGAACTCTGAGTAATGGTCCAGGGATAAGATTAGTAGTCCTCACTATTCTGCGGAAATAAAGGTGATAATAATTGTAATGAGGACTCTTTTTCGAGTTCAGATAATATCTAGTAGATATTATTTTTATTCAAACTCACGCTTTACGTCGATATACCTACGCTTATATTAAGAAGTCAGATTTAAATTGCACTACGATCCGACTACCCAAGACGGGTGATGTATACCTAAAATGAAGACTTATTCTCGAGAGTTTTATATGCCTGTAAGACAATATTTGTATTAAAACTCATGCTTTTCTTGTTGTATATTAAAGATCAGATTTAAGAGAGATTCTCAGATTATGATTTCGATTTACTCAAAATAGGTAATGATATCTATTTCGGAGGACGCTACATAACTCTTTTTATAATTTTTATTAATAATATATATTAATAAGTTTCATAATTATAATTCGACATATAATAAGTGTCAAAGTTATATATGACGATAGATAGATATATAATATTATTGTATTTTATTAATTATAATTTTACATTAATACCAATTCAAATTATCATCCGTCGACGTATAAATTATTTAAGTAAAATCCATATGAGGGAAAGATTTATATGGATAGTAAATATAATTTTAAGAATTAAAAAAACTTTCCTATTATTATTCTATTTTATTTATTGTAATCGATTGGCCAACTTTTTCTCTGACTCGAGTTTCACGCTCAAATCATCGGCGCGTGTAACTCGGCTTTTCGTTTTCTCTTTCTCTTCCCTCTGACTTTTTTTTTTTTATGACACCTCTGTCCTCACTCAATTCGGCAATATATTAGTATAAAAGGTTGTAGCATTTCTACCCTCTCTGCAACAGCGCAGCTCAAGTTAGCAGATTTGAGAATATATGTAGAGAGATTGAGTACAAAAAAAAAATTAAAACTCTAGCAATGGCGGCTTCGGCTTCTGCTTCTGTTTCATCAAGCCTCTCTCTCAAAAAACCCTCTCCTCTTTCTATCTCATGGAAGAATCCTTCTCTATCATCCGCCTTCCGAGTTGCCATTTCTCTCCCCCGGCGAACCAAAACGGCGCTGCTCCTCGTCGTCTTCGCAATGGACGCCAAACCGACGATCCTCGTCACCGAGAAGCTCGGTGAGGCGGGGCTCGATTTGCTTAAAGGATTCGCCAACGTCGATTGCTCGTATAACTTGAGTCCTGAGGAGCTGTGCACGAAGATCTCGCTCTGTGATGCTTTGATTGTTCGAAGTGGCACGAAAGTTAACCGCGAGGTGTTTGAGTCGTCCGGTGGACGGCTCAAGGTCGTTGGACGCGCCGGTGTTGGCATCGATAACGTGGATCTGGCGGCCGCGACTGAGCATGGATGTCTTGTGGTGAACGCGCCGACGGCTAATACTGTTGCGGCGGCGGAGCATGGAATCGCTCTTCTTACCGCCATGGCTCGGAATGTTGCTCAGGCTGATGCCTCTATTAAAGCTGGTTAGTGATATAAAACACACGCATTTATGTTATTGTTTCGTTATGATTGTTTTTAAATTATGACCTTACTTACAAGGTGGTATAATCCATTTCTAATTGGCATTTTAATAGTACGTGTTGTATGTGTTTGGTATCACAGGCACTCAATCTACTTCCATTAATTAATATTTCTGGAGTATATGAGATTTTTGTTAATTTAGTAGCTGAAGATATTAAGAAGAGGAATGTATATGATAATTTTCGTAAGTAGAGTTGCAACAGCTGTTCAAATCTTTTTAGTTTTGTCTTAAAAATTTCCTGGCAGTTTATTTATTTATTATTATTATTAAATATTGGAATTGTGTGCGCAGAATCACTGTCTGCTGATTAGCTTGAATTTTATGTATTTCTAAGAGATATTCCTACTATAGATTCAAAATTATAATCTTGTCTGTTTTACTATAAGGCATGATTTAGTTAGTATTTATAATTATAGAGCAGTTGGCGCCTCTTTCTTTCCCCCAATTTGGAAAGTGGAAAAGCTACAGAAAGTAGAAGAGTAGAAAATGAGTTCAAATTTCTTTTTTCAATATAGCAGTTGCAGTCTTCCTCTTTTCATTTTTTCAATAAAACTTTTTCTTTTGGTGGTTGTTTTCTTACTGTAAATAGCAAAAATTAGAATAGTAAAAAAAGCTTTGAAATTCTTGATTGTTTCTCATTTCTTTTCTCGTTATTTTAAACGGTACTCTCTCTGTTCCTAAAAGATTGTCTTTTAAGGTTAATGCACACAGATTAAGAAATATAATTAATACCTAGCGAAAATACTATATTACCCTTATTAATTGTCTCAACCAATTATTCCCCTCCCAATGTTCTTATTCAATTCAACCAATTATACTTCTTATTCAACCAATTACTACTTGGATTATAGCATTAAATTGAATAAGAATCATTTGGAAGGGAAGAAAACTTTAAATAGAAGAAAGCTTTAAATAAGGGTAAAGTAGGGAAAAAATAGCTAATGTGTATTGATAAACTCAAAACG
This sequence comes from Panax quinquefolius, assembly GCA_020205615.1. NCBI lineage: Eukaryota > Viridiplantae > Streptophyta > Magnoliopsida > Apiales > Araliaceae > Panax > Panax quinquefolius. The sequence goes on from CM035158.1 coordinate 119,890,277, forward strand.
ACAATATTTTTGGAACAAAAATTACTTCTTAAAACAACAATCTTTTAGGAACGTAGGGAGTAATTTACTTATGCTTTGGGAAACAGACATCTTTTTAATACTGCTGATTTATCTCCCACAAAGTGTCATCATCCTGGCCAGGCTGCCACTGGCGGTTATTGCTAGCACCAACGATGATCCAGTTAAAATATATATACACACTTCTTATCCCCCCAAAACTAGAATGATTACCACTTTGAGTACAGTCCGACCCGGGGTTCAGGTTTTAATTATGCTTATTTAAAATATCATAACATTTCTTTAATTACTGATTTAGCTACCTGTTATTTACGGTACGATGAGGTAATACTACTTATTTGGTCGTCGCCGCACTCACAATTGTTTTGGTGATTAAACGATATGCAAATTAACCAAACTATTTTTGCAAACATGTTTTGACTTTGTGAAACAAATAAGATGTTTGAACGATTCAAGTCCTTTCTCTTTGTTAATAAGTGTTATAATACTATGAGAAGCTTTTCTGAAATCTACTGAGGATTCTTTTCCATGGAAAATATTTAAGCCTGTGTCTTTCGACTCCGTGTTCCACTAAGCAATTTGGAATGTACTAACATTTTAATTACTATTTGGGTTGCATTACTTCGAGCATCTTGTTAGATTAACAATCAGATGCTTTGAGGATTTTTTTAGGAGTATATACCTAGGTAATTTTTAGATTTGGAGTATATTGACCTTGCGTAGCATTCGAGCAAATCAGTCCTCTATATTGTAGTTGAAAGACAAATCCATTAAGATCTAAATAAACCAATGAATATAGGGAAGTGGCTGCGGAACAAGTACGTTGGCGTTTCTCTAGTTGGCAAGACACTTGCTGTTATGGGCTTTGGAAAAGTTGGCACAGAAGTTGCCAGACGTGCAAAGGGGCTTGGTATGCATGTGATTGCACATGATCCTTATGCCCCAGCAGACCGTGCTCGTGCCGTAGGAGTAGAGCTTGTGTCCTTTGATGAAGCCATTGCCACTGCAGATTTCATCTCACTTCACATGCCACTTACTCCTGCTACCTCAAAAATTCTTAATGATGAAAACTTTGCAAAAATGAAAAGAGGAGTACGAATTGTTAATGTTGCTCGTGGGGGAGTAATTGATGAGGATGCATTGGTGAAAGCACTAGATACTGGCATTGTGGCCCAGGTTCTTATTTTTTAATCTTTGAAACAAAACGTTCTTGTTTTGTTGGAAAAAAAGGGCTAACGTTGTCCTTTTTCTGCAGGCTGCTCTTGATGTTTTTACGGTGGAGCCACCGGCAAAGGATAGCAAGCTGGTACAGCATGAAAATGTTACTGTAACTCCACATCTTGGTGCCAGTACCATGGAAGCTCAGGTTTGTGATGCTTGGAGCCGTCGCTCTTCATGCTTAAGAATTTAGATAGTCAAGAATTAATTTTTGAATTTGTGAGGCAGGAAGGAGTGGCCATTGAAATAGCTGAAGCTGTTGTTGGAGCCTTAAAAGGGGAGCTTGCTGCTACTGCTGTGAATGCCCCCATGGTTCCTGCTGAGGTATCCCTACAAATTTGTACAAATTATTACTTATTGACGAAATATATCTCATCTTTCAAATTCTATGTTTCATTTCTCCTTTCTTCTTTGTCCCAAACTATAATTTGGAGAAATACATGATTTCCGCTTTGTGACTGGTTTCAGTATTAATCTAATTTTGGATCCAATTTTTTGTGTGCGTGTTATTTGACAATTCTTTTTTCAAAAAGCGTCAATAATAAATATTTAAATAGGTTGCACTGATTCTGTAGTTACTAATATGCTTTAGCAATTCTGTGTTTTTTTTAAATTCCCCCTGTTAAGTAGAAGTATTGCTTGAACAATTCAAATCTATTATGTTTTTAAGATTTATCCTATCATTATTATCTCTCATGTCCCAAAAATAAAAATATTATGATGTCTATGTTTATCATTCTAATGCAGGTTCTAACAGAGTTGAAGCCATTTGTTGAACTAGCTGAAAAACTAGGTAGATTAGCTGTCCAATTGGTAGCAGGCGGAAGTGGTGTGAAATCCATAAAAGTGACGTATGCTTCTGCTAGAGCACCTGATGATCTTGACACAAGGCTGCTCCGTGCAATGATCACAAAGGGTCTTATTGAGCCTATCTCAAGTGTTTTTGTCAACTTGGTGAATGCTGATTTTACTGCTAAACAGAGAGGAATTCAAATAAGTGAAGAACGAATCACTCTTGATGGT